>JAGDYQ010000050.1:1189792-1211295 GCA_021962125.1 Bulinus truncatus
AGTTCAGATTGTATATAGTTCATTCCAAAGAAAATTATCCTCATTATAGGTACACAATCTTAAAGAAAAAAACTACGCCAATGAATCTAACATCAAACTATACATATTTTGCGCACACAACACAATATCATTGATGAATCTTAATTCATTCATAATATTTTTAAAGACCTGTTCCAACAGTTCTTCACTTTATGTTTTATCATGTTTAAAAAAATAGAATGACATGAGTGAGTGCCTGCCAGTTAAGCGACTCCGCTACATGTTTATCAGATGGTTAAGGGCCAGTACTACAGAATGGACCTTTTTTCCTTAAATTTGTAGCTAATGTAAAGATATTGCTACAATATAAAGAATGCAGTAGCCAAAGACATTTTAAAAAATACTAACATTTTATTAAAACATGACATGGTTGCCATGGTGTGTGAAGTCCCTGAAAGGATGAGATGAAATCTCTTAGATCCTATAAACCACTAATGGGACGGTTTTTATGGTGCCCTTCTTTCATCCCCACCATAGCCGATAGTGCAATGGCCATGGAGGCACCACGGGAGATATATCGGGAACTTGAGCCAAGACCTGAAAAATGACCTTGGTCCTCACCGGGGATCGAATCAGGTACCTTCAGGTCGACAGTCGAGCGTTCTACCGCACGACCATCCGTCCCCTATAGGGTTGCCATGGTAACGGCGGCCATATTGGATTTTTACTACAATTTGTACAAAAATAAAAGTGTTATAACTAAATAATGATACATACAATTTTTATAAAATTAGTTGCTTATATTGAGAAGCATCTCCTTAACACTTACTATATTACAGTTTTTTTTAAATATAGCTCAATTTTTTTTATTTCATCATTGTCATGAAGGGCCCTAATAAATAGAGAAAAATACTGAAAAAACATATTTTTTACCCTAAAATAAAAAAAAATCTATGACAATAATAAATTACAAAATAGAAACTGTAGCTATTATATCAAGTTACAAAACTGGAAATTTTCATAGCAATCTATGCATTAATAGAAAATTTATAAGAATTTTAAGATAAAAAAAATCTAATTTTAAGAAAAACGTAAAAAAATGTAGAAGAAAAGCTTTAAGACCTTAAAAAAAATCAAAACAGTCTAGAAGCATAACCAGTTGTTCCATGTTGTTTTCTGCATTCCTGCTCAGATCTTAATAAGCCCTGCTTGCTTTTCTGTTGAATTTTCTTTGCTTTTCTATCAGCAGAAGCTTTAGCTTGGTCCAAACGTTTTTTTCTGCCTCGCCAGGCATAGTTTGTCAGTATTGACACCACTAATGTCTGAGAAATATTGCCTTGAAAAAAATGGGTCAAAATAGTTTTCAACAATAGCTGTTAATGTAGCATACTCCACTTTAGCTTTGCTGTGGAAATTGGTTTTGTTACATCTGGACCAAATCATGTTATGAAGGGACTCGTTTGCATTTTGAGTCGCACCTCTTTCACATCTTTTCAGCAGTTTTAGATATGACAGTCTGTCATAAATTGGGAGGAGGTGTTTGTGAAGCCTGTCAAATCTACTTTTATACACTTATCATTAAATTTCAACGTATCGTACCGAGAATTAGGTAAACAAATTTTGCCAACCCGGTGCAATTTTTAATACAAAAATTATAATTGAAATTTTAACACCCCTTTACTTTTTTTTATACTTTAGAGACATTTCGTTTTGAATAACAACATAATGTAATGTAATCATTTATTGATATTATGTGTAGCAAAGTATATTGTAACAAAGTACATAATTAAAATAGATTAAAATCGATGTGTAGCTTTCTGCCCTTCAATTTAAAATAAATAAATTATTTCAACAATTCAGAGGCAGCCATGTATCAGTTGATGTCGCAGACGCAGAAGAAAACATCAGGCCTATTAAAAAAAGAAATATAAATTCTGTGAAGCCCCCCATCATAAAGGGGTTAGTTTGCATTGTCAACGTTGTATACGCCACTACTCAGACTCAACCCTTATACAATTAATTTTTGTGACGTAATAGTAAAAAAATGAAAAAAAAAATTATTGTGACGTAGTTTGAGACGTTGGCGGTAAAGGGTGATAATTGTACATTATATGAAATATATAAACATTTTATAGAAATTATAACAAACTGAGAAACGTAAATATTACATCATCTTGCGATATATAAATAAATTCGCTATCAAATTTGTAAAGTGTATTAACTATTTCAAAAAAGAGAAACGGTAAACCACATCTGATAACTACGTAAAGGATGTTCATGAAAAGAGGACGCATGATTGTGCGCTGCAGCGCACAGCTATTAATCGAGAGTTCCGGGTTCTATCTATGGAGAACTTCGGGATCTCCTCGCGACTGGTGTAAGTTCCTTCACGGGTACCGTATTGCTACCGTGGCCAGTGCTTACAGGCCGTGGTGGATGTGAAAGAAGGGCACAAGAGTATCGCTAAGCAACATGTAAAACAGATATGGTATGACGACCAACTTAATAAACTCTGGTGTGAAAGACTCTGACATATCAGTCATTGATTTTTTTGTATTATAGATTTATTGATTTGATTTAATGCTATCGGCCTAGAAAGTTAAGTAAAAATCTTATATTATTTTTTCTGCTGTACACTATAGTTACAGCCCCGTAGCCAAGGGGGGGGGGCATTGGTAGGCCGTGCCCCCTCCCCTCTAGGTGTGGAGTGCCCCCCTCCGCTTAAAAAAGAAGAAAAGAGGAAAAAATAAAGAAAAAGTAAAGGTGCCCCCTTGCAGGGTATTGGTGCCCCCATGCTTACTTTGACCTGGCTACGGGCCTGTATAGTTACGCGAAGAGTTTGACGGAAGACCATAAGCACGTGTGTTTTTTTTTAACTATGGTACACAGAATTACGAATATAAATAAAAGGAAAGCACGGATGTCGAAAGTTTGGAAAATATTGGTTATAGATTGTAGACCAGTGATTCTCAAATTAGGTGATATTGTTCCCCGAGGACAAGAAAAACATTTTGGAAAGGATGGGAAAGAGGCGATGAAAGATTTTATTTTCCATCTTTGGGCTAATCAGCTAAACCAAGAGGGCTATACAAGCTTAAAGGAAAACATATTATGTTAATTTATTAATGATATAAAATAATGTTTTTAATAAATATTTACTATTTCTAAATAGACATGTTAAATGATTGTTTAATTACATAGAATGGTAGAAGGGAACTTAATTCAATAATAATTTTCTGTCTTTGAATAACTGATTCTGTTTGACATGCTTCGCGATGCAATCAATATTCCTCTCTGAACGCTGCAGAACCTTCGCATAGAGATGTTTCATAATTGGACATTGGGGTTATCATGAATAGGTCAAAGTAATTATATGTGTCTATTATGTTATTAGAATCTAAAATAAATAATATTTCTCGAATTGAGACTCGTCAAGAGAGCATTCATATTTAAACAGGAAACAGTATTCTTACTTTCGATCTATGGCAGACAGACTTGATATTGAAATTATTCATATAGATTATTCACACACCTATTATATACTTGTTAGTCACAAAACACGTGAGGTGATTTACCAATGACAATTCAGTGCTGACTTCGGACTTGGTCTAGAAAAAAAGGGGATTGGTGTAAACTTCAGTGCAGCAGTTGAAAGTTGGTTCTATTTAAGCAAACAAGTTTGAGCTCTGAAGATTTGTTGAGTTAAAAAAACGACTGCATTTATTTACATATCTACATGATAATTGTTTTCTCTTTCGAGCAGCACATTTGGTCTTCAATTTAACATCCATCCTCTTTCTTCTTTCCGTATATAAAATTCGCAGTGCATATTTCAAGCGTACTCACATCCTACATCCCTTGAAAGGTGAAGACTTATTTATACTGGCTATTAGTGGGGCTATTGTTACTGTTACTGTTCAGCTAGAAACTAAATTTAGTACAAAAAATAAATATTATTGTCTGCTTTTTATATAAAAAAACTTGTTATGTATAAACTTAATTTGGGCCGAAAGAAAATTTATTCAAGCTCTATATTTACTAAAGAAGAAAATCAAGATAAAGATGTAAACACTAATGAACAGCGTCCGGAAGTTATTTATTCAGACTTTAATTCAAAATACGAAAAAATTGTAAAATTTGTTAATGTTAAATTCTTTTTCAGTCACGGAAGCAGAAAAACCTATAAGATTGTAAGAGGAATTGATTGAATTATAAACAACTGAGGAGTTAAAATGTAATTTAAATTGGTATTTCGACAGTTCTGGTTACAGAAACAGATAGGTGTACTCTACTTTGTATAAAGATCTACAATGCAAAATTTTCTAACAGTCATCAACATGTTAAGCGTGGATTTAGTCAGTCACCAATCTATTAATAAATAATAGAAACTGACTGTTATTAGTTGAATATGGTGATGTACTAATCGCTAAAAAATAGACCCGGACATCTCAAAATAATGTCACTGCACTCATTTTACGACTCTCAGAATAATTTGCGATACGAAATTTTTTTTAAATTGTATTATCATTTACTTTGCATGTCTGCATTGACATTAAATAACCCTGTTTTATCGTGCTCAAATGATTTTGTATTTATTACATTTGCAACAATTTTTATTTATTTATAAATTTGATTGTATTTGTTACTTAAGAAACTAGTACTTACAGTTTTCATTTCCTGTTTGTTATAAAACAATACATGTATAGCCTTAAAGGATCGGCTGGGGGCAATAGGAGGAGGAGGGTGGGACTAGAGCTATTGTGGGGGGGGGGGGGTTGAAATGAAAACTCTTTTTTTAGAATAATCCATAATTATGCGCTCAAAAATATATCTCTGAATGAGTAATCGCCTACATATAGATGTACATATACAAAATATCGAATCCATAAACCCTTAGTTATTTGTCTCTGTAGCCAAGGCAAATGAAGTGTAAATGTCTTCTGTTTCTGTAACCATGGCACATCAAGGGGTTTTAGAGCTATCACAACACTCACCAGCCTGAACTTCCCCATTCTAAGTAAGCTTTCTATTTAAAGCTTAAGGTCTTTCAACCAACTC
Source organism: Bulinus truncatus (assembly GCA_021962125.1). Classification (NCBI taxonomy): domain Eukaryota; kingdom Metazoa; phylum Mollusca; class Gastropoda; family Planorbidae; genus Bulinus; species Bulinus truncatus. The sequence goes on from JAGDYQ010000050.1 coordinate 1,194,830, forward strand.
ATTAGAGCTGAAGGTAACATCTTTGTTCTTACCAGGGATTGAAACCAGGACCTTCAAGTCAATAGTCAAGCGCTCTATAATACTCAACCGTATGACTTCGTTATAGTTGTAGAAATAGTTTGGGGAAGATTTGTCTTTAGTAGACTGTCGTCAATCGTTGGAGCTTCTGACAATCATGCAGACTCTAATTCATTTTCTTTTGTTTGCTTTTGTTTCATCGGTTACAGGTAACACAGTCTATGAGGGTAGAAATTGGTTTAGGGCATTGTGTAACCCTAAAGGTGATACGCCCTGCTGCTACAACAATGTCTGTGTCAACAAATCCACATTCGAGTGCCACTGTCCGATGTGTTATGACTTGAGATCTAAAATACACGCCGAGCTGGCTGACTGGATACCGGACGATCCCAAATGTAAAGCAAGTAATTCATTTCAACCGAATCTATATGATCTCAGCGCATTATCTTATTTTAAAATTGGTAAAACAATTCAATGATAAAGCAGGTGTAATTTGAGTAATGGGCAAATAACAGTTAAGAAAATTAACTCAGGAACTGGTCAAATAGAAAAAGAACACCAAATACACTAAAAGAAAATTTTTTTTTAGTAATTAAATGAAAAATTAAAAAAAAATGTGGAATTATTTATTTCACTTAGTGAGACATTGGACTTTTATTATACTTTATTTCGTTTTTACAATATAACTCTACAATAAACACATTGATATATACACACATACTGGTATAATAATATAGTTTAACCTACGTATACCTATGTGTTGATGTGAATTATATTAACAAAAGCTATTCTTTTTTTAAATATAATTTTATACTTTCATGTTCGATGCAATACAGTTGTCAAAGTTCAAAGATGAGATTCAAGTCTGTGACGTTATCCAAAACTCTACATTGTATTTCATGGGTGATTCTTTCGTTAGACAAATCTATATTTCTGCGCTGGGATATTTTGAAAAGAACGACTAGTCCAATATCTTTAAAAACAACGTCAAACCAGGTAAATAAAAAGGAAAGAAACCTAAACTAAAGTAAACATTTCTTTATTGAATTTCTCGATCTTCGGTTTCTTGTTTTTAGATTCCCAGAATAAATCAAAAGTTAAAATAATTTAAACAGAATTCATGTAAACAAGAAAGCAATATAAAAAAATTGTCTAAATAGTTTAAAAAAAAAAAGAATTAAAATTATTTTAAATGATAGCAGAGAATTTTGTTAAACTCATAATAGTTAATATAACAGATATAATTACAGTAATTATTTGACTGGCACAAACATTGCGTTTTTTTTTGTATAACATTGTTTTGTCCACTTGATGAGCAATCGGTGCTAAAAAAAATTAAATACGTTTCTTCTTGAAAACTTAAATTTTACTTACTGTAAAGTCTTGTTATCTCGGAAGCAAATAATAAAAATGATATTAATGAAAGAATGATCCTTTTTTTTAAAAGAACTATTTGAAGTTAAATAATATTAATTTATTAAAGTATGATTGCTTGATTTTTACGAAAATAGCTTTGGTATAAAAATAAATAGTACAAAAATATATATTTCACACTTATTTTAAAAAAAAAAATTGTATGTAATTTTAGAAATTGCTGCGTGTTACTTAATTCTGGTACCATCATTTCAAATTAACTCTGGTACCATCATTTCAAATTAACTCTGGTACCATCATTTCAAATTAACTCTGGTACCATCATTTCGAATTAACTCTGGTGCCATCATTTCAAATTAACTCTGGTAACATCATTTCGAATTAACTCTGGTACCATCATTTCAAATTAACTATGTTACCATCATTTTAAATTAAATCTGGTACCATCATTTCAAATTAAATCTAGTACCATCATTTCAAATTAACTCTGGTACCATCATTCCAAATTAACTCTGGTACCATCATTTCAAATTAACTCTGGTACCATCATTTCAAATTAAATCCGGTACCGTCATTTCAAATTAACTTTTTCCATTTTGTAACAAGGGTTAAAAAAAACACCCGCGATTTTTTTTTTAAACATAAAAAAACTTCAGGTTTCTATAGCCATTAGTCGTAACAGTAACAAAAATGTAAATTCAATTTATTCCAGCCAACAGACTAAAATGTGATAAACATTATCGCTATATTGCCGAGTGTCGAGGTTTCATCAGACCTGACATACTAGTATGTGGCAATACAGTAAGTATATAGTCTCATCAGACCTGAAATACTAATATGTGGCAATACAGTAAGTATATAGTCTCATCAGACCTGAAATACTAGTATGTGGCAATACAGTAAGTATATAGTCTCATCAGACCTGAAATACTAGTATGTGGCAATACAGTAAGTATATAGTCTCATCAGACCTGACATACCAGTATTGCAATACAGTAAGTATATAGGCTCATCAGACCTGACATACCAGTATGTGGCAATACAGTAAGTATATAGTCTCATCAGACCTGCCATACTAGTATTGCAATACAGTAAGTATATAGGCTCATCAGACCTGACATACCAGTATGTGGCAATACAGTAAGTATATAGTCTCATCAGACCTGCCATACTAGTATTGCAATACAGTAAGTATATAGGCTCATCAGACCTGACATACTAGTATGTGGCAATACAGTAAGTATATAATCTCATCAGACCTGACATACCAGTATGTGGCAATACAGTAAGTATATAGTCTCATCAGACCTGACATACTAGAATGTGCAATACAGTAAGTATATAGTCTCATCAGACCTGACATACTAGTATGTTGCAATACAGTAAGTATATAGTCTCATCAGACCTGACATACTAGTATGTTGCAATACAGTAAGTATATAGTCTCATCAAAGCTGACATACTAGTATGTTGCAATACAGTAAGTATAAGTCTCATCAGACCTGACATACCAGTATATGGCAATACAGTAAGTATATAGTCTCATCAAAGCTGACATGCTAGTATGTTGCAATCCAGTAAGTATATAGTCTCATCAGACCTGACATACTAGTATGTTGCAATACAGTAAGTATATAGTCTCATCAGACCTGACATACCAGTATGTGGCAATACAGTAAGTATATAGTCTCATCAGACCTGACATATTTGTATGTAGCAATACAGTAAGTATTAGAGAGCTAAAACTTAGTGGCACTAAGAAATTATATAGTTTCATCTGAACTGATAGCAGAATGTAGCTATAAAATAATTATTAGAGAGCTATAACTTAGTGGCACTAATAAAATTATATAGTTTCATGAGAACTGACATAACGGAATGTAGCAGTACAGTATGTGTAACACGATGAAAATTAATTGAAGATTGTAGGATTAGCGTTGAGTATTGGGGGAAAGATGTTACAACCTCTATTCTTTTTATTGCTAAACTGATTCAGCCATCATCTCAAACTGTGTTCGTAATTTACAGCAAAAGTTCTCATACAAGTATTTATGGATACTACTGTGTCTGTTGAAAAGATTTTGTCTAATAAACTAAACTTTTATTTAATTACTACTTTTAGATTGATAATTTATAAATTGAGAAACATTACTATTATTAATCGGTGGACTGGTGGTCGAATGATAAAGCTCTATGGGATACAGTGAAAGATGGGCACCACAAAAACCGTCCCATTAGTGGTTTATAGGATCTAATAGATTTCATCTCATCATTACAGGAACTTCACACACTATTATTAATCATCACTAAATTAAAAATTATGTAATAAAATGCACTGAAAGTAATAAACCCACTCGCAAATAAATAAATAAATATATATATATATAAATATATATATATATATATATATATATAAATATATATATATATATATATATATATATATATATATATAACGTTACAAATGTTATCAATGTTTCTGCAAATGACTGTATGCACCCCTGAGACATAGGTAAATATTTTATAAGTGCCTCCATCAAAATGTATAGTCATTTATTTTTACTGTACACTGATGCTTCCTCATTAATGTTAGTTTTTTCATGGAGTAAAATGTAGGAACATGATATTGTCTTTCATAAAACACATATATAATAGAAAATATTTCCAGTACACAGTTCTGATGTACAAGTTACAGACATTTCCGTTTAACAAAAACCAACTTCATTTCAGACAATTCTCCACTGTGAAGAACTGTACACAGCTAACACTATTGAGAAGGTTTTACTTTCAATGAGGGGACTCAGTGGTAAAGAAAATTCTTGGTTTATTGTTGGATTTGGTGCGCATGACAGTTACAACGTAACACTAATACAAGAAAAGGTAATTTTAAAAAAAAAGGGAAACTACTGAATACAGTTTCTAAATCTGATGCTCGCAGTCCCCCGATGGGTTGAAGTTCGTTGCCATAAAATTTAACAATTGCTTGGGAATTTATTCAAATATCATTAGAAAATATATTAAAAAAAGTTGATTTAAATGCCAATTCTATACAGTTTTCTCCCACTCATGAAACGATTTTCTATTGATAAATATATTTTTAATTCAAATAACTTTCAGATGCTGTTAAATATGATCTGTTCTAGAATTCTTATTGCGCTATTAAGCCTTTCAGTATGTATAAAATGTCATAAAATACTCAAAGATAATAACAAAATAATTACTAAAACCAGTAAACGCCAATTACAAAAACAGTCAGGTTTCATCCACATATTGAAGTTATTGAGCCCATTACAGATCAGTAGACAAGGTAAATACTGACTACAATTATTATTTCAAAAAGTCCGATTGTAGGCCAAATAATTTGACAACTGTTGTGCAAGAATCAATGACAATATTTTCATTCAACAATAGATTTAGTGTCACATTGATTGTAGTTGAATCTTATCCCTGTCGGTGATTGAAATACAGTTAGTTACAGGATTTGTTCAAAGATTATCTATATTAGATTATCTTTTCTTGCAAGGCTCAGTAAACATCCGAATAAATGAATATTTTGTAATCGGAAAATGTGCTAAGCCTAATAATTTTTCAATTCCAAATCTTTAGATTGATGCGTTTCACTTGTGGTCAGTAGGCCTATTCAGATAAATAGTTTTACTTGCGTCTTTAATTCAATAGTTAAAAATATAACCAATACTATTAAAAATAAAATTAATGAACATATTATTTTAGTATTTATATACAGTCTATATTAGTAACTGTAGAATTACTGGATTGGTTATCATTCATTATTTATTAATTAAATTAAATAATAAAATACTTATAAAACCTTTTCAAAATAACTTTCTATTAAATGCTTTAATAAGTATTTTATAATTCCATTGATAATATGAATATTTTTTTTATAAATTGTCATTACTGAAAAAAAAACATGTATGTACTTTCCTTTATTATTTAAAACTTACAGATAATCTTAAGACTATGAAATCTGTAAACACTTGGGTACTTAAATATAGAACTAAAGTTTATAATTTTTAACAATCTAATTTTTAATCACATTTTCTTATTCCTAGCCATTGATGATAACTGTTAAAAAATACCTTGATGTTAATGTTAACTGTCAAATTATCGTTACATTCATTTTTCATTTCTTTTTCTCTCATTTTCTCCAACTTGTGGCGGTGATTGTTTGTTTCCAGTTGATAGGTCCACTTCTGGCAGAGTCCAAAAAGAACAAATGGCCTCAACTTGTCTGGTACGAGCCACATGCTCCTGGTCTTCTTAAAACACCCATGATACCCCACCAACTGGCACCGAACAGGATTTCTTTCAATTCTAAGGTGAAGTTACTGATGGAACAGCAAAAGATTCCAAATTTAAGATTTTACAAGTTGACTGAAGAAGTGATGAGTTACGATGGATCACACTATGGAAAGGGAGTTAATGATGTCAAATTTCAAATTCTTTTAAACTATTTGCTTGAACAAAAGAGCAAGATAGAAGCTATTTAAATTAAATATAAAAATAATTCAAATTGTGTTGATCTTTGACATTTTATAATTCTTTTTAGACTACAATTTATTTAGAACAATATTTAAAATCTATCAAAGATTTCAACAAAAACTTAAAGATTAGATATATATATATGCATTATATATTTTTTTCTCTTAAAATGATCTTTAGTTAAATTGATTCATTGTTAGAATAATCTTTTTTCCGCTCGTAGACATTATAATTATCCTTAATCGTTTCATTCACTGTAAAAGTTCATCTGTGAACTTAGCTGATCAATGCTGAATTTATTGAAGGGTATTATTGTGAAAATTTTGTCACAATACATTTATATTACCAGTGGATTCAACTTATTTGTTTTAGATTCAATGCCGTTTTCCTTGAACTTGTTGGCGTTAGACAATAATGTCACTGGTGAAATGTTTCAGATAATCTTTATAGGGTCCATTGTATTTAAGCAAAGCAGATATCTCCATCCCTACATGAGCAGTGTAATTGAAACACACGTATAACAGGTGTCTCCATCCCTACACGGACAGTGTAATTGAAACACAAGTATAACAGATGTCTCCATCCCTACATGAGCAGTGTAACTGAAACACACGTATAACAGGTGTCTCCATCCCTACACGGACAGTGTAATTGAAACACAAGTATAACAGATGTCTCCATCCCTACATGAGCAGTGTAATTGAAACACACGTATAACAGGTGTCTCCATCCCTACACGGACAGTGTAATTGAAACACAAGTATAACAGATGTCTCCATCCCTACATATCCGGTGTAATTGAAACACAAGTTTAACAGATGTCTCCATCCCTACATATCCGGTGTAATTGAAACACAAGTTAAACAGATGTCTCCATCCCTACATATCCGGTGTAATTGAAACACAAGTATAACAGATGCCCCCATCCCTACATGGGCAGTGTAATTGACCTACAGGTAATATGGAGACTGGCAAGACCTGAATGAAAAAAAAATGTTACATCAATATAACTTTATAGTGTGCTGGGTGAAGGGGTGGTTTGAGGCAGACACAAAGCGAACCAAAAAATAAAAAGCTATGCAAATTACCCCCCCCCTCATGAAATATGTTTTAGAAACTGAATGAAAAAATTAAAATTCAAAGAAAAAAGGCATTAAAATATATCTAACCAATAAAGAGAAAATTAAGTCTGGCAGCTCAAGGCATCCACAGAATTAACTAAAAATCTGTAAAAAATTAAATAAAAAACAAGTTACTGGAAGATACTAAATAGTGACCATAAAGTCTGCACATATTAGGTCAAAGGTCAACTTTGCATACCAAGTATGTCAACCTGTTATTTTGTTTGATTGCTAATTAAAAAAAAAAAATTACAGTAATTATATTGATTGATAAGGCGGCGTATGCTACGACGCGGGATGACTAGTATTATTAAATCAATGAGTTTTTAGGAACTGACATATATATATATATATATATATATATATATATATATATATATATATATATATATATATATATATATATATATAAACATTTCTATTCAATGAATTGAAGACTTATGAGAGTAAATATCATTAATGGCGGCGATGAAAACATTCTTTCAAAACTATGCTTGCTCAAGCTGTATGATATCTAATCTGTATCCTGGATCAAAACCTAAAATAAATAAAAATTATTGGTTATTGTTTTAAAAGTATCAAAGTATCAAATTATTGAGCCTTATAAACTACTTGAGGTTATTTGCCAACTTGAGGTTATTTGCCAAAGTAAAGAAGAAAATCCATGGGCAAGATTCATATTCTTTTAAGTTTTTACTGTACTGATAGCACCGTCAGCCCCACTGAAACCCTAGCACCAGTCAAAGGGCCAGACTGAAGAATTGGCTTACCCGTCCGTTTCGAATTTACTTTTGTTCATTTATTTCGCTTTGAAATTGTGAGAGAAATTCGTCAGAGGCCCAAATTGTCATAGTTTATCAGGGGGCCTAGACTCTCTGACAGCCCCCATTCCCGGGGCGAAAATGTCTTTGTATGGTGACTGCGTGGTCAGGTCAAGATGTATCAATGGTCAAAATTGCATTGGTCCTAACACTGTATTGCTTAATATGATGAGGTTCACTGTGACCCCCAGATCAACCATCTACAGCCGTTACCAAAGCCTACACTCACTGCTTGCTTTAATGCTACTCAGCTTTACAAATCACAACAACATAATAGCTTTTCATTCGTCAACAATTGTATCAACATTTAATAAAGATTCTCATCCAGCTCAAAGTAATAAATAATTGTTTGACGGGATTACATCATTTGTAATACAATTGATGCAAAATATTGTTAAAAGTTTCTTTTTTTTTGTTTGACTATTCGATAAATGGTTTTATTAAATAGCTACGATTTTAAGTAGTTTCTGTGGTTTTAAATATCAGACGTAAATTCTAAAATATTGGAAAGTAATAAAATATTATCATTTACACTATTGTTGTCTTACTGATTTCTGCAAAATCTTACAAAAAATAATTCAGTTTTCATTTATCATACATTTCTGATTCATTTCAAAGCAGCTTTAATTTTTATTAAATATTACAACGTAGTTTTATTTTGCAAGAGATTAAATAGTTTCTGGGTACCTCCATTTTAAAACATGTTCGGTTTTAATACTAACCAGACACATACATTGTCCACTCCACATTTATAAATCAGATAACTGTTACGTGCTCCAAATATATGTTTAGTACCCCGTCGGAGGTGCCAAATAATGTTACGGGTCCTTATGATGACTATACTTGTAGAAGGTGTAATAATTCAGACAACACGAATCACGAAGTTAACTCCAGTGAAGTAATATCAAACAATCATTTAATACCTGAACATAAACTGACATAAAGGTAAACTCAGGAGGAGTACAATAGCAAACTGTAACCATGCATCCATCTACATCGATGCCCAAAGCTAGACACTACTAGAACATGTATCCGCATCCTATGATGCCCAGAGCTCGACTCTAATAATACAGACATCCGCATCCTATGATGCACAGAGCTCGACTGATTATAAAACAAACCATGTGCTCCCAACTGTCGGTTAAATATACGTCATTTGTACCAAATGACGTATACACTAAAATCTACAATAAACTACAACACAAGATGGCGGAATGACGCCATAGCTACTGCGGTGGGCGGATCCTACCGAATTGCGTCATCAAGCTTAAACTATACTTTTTCTCCACAATAACTAAATCAAGATTTATATAAAATATCATCTATATGTGTTTCTTATTATAATAGACACATAAAAAATGCTTACAGTCTATCTATCTATCTATCTATCTATCTATCTATCTATCTATCTATCTATCTATCTATCTATCTATCTATCTATCTATCTATCTATCTATCTGTATATATGTCTGTATATCTATATATTTGTCTGTATATGTCTGTCTATCTATCTATCTATCTATCTATCTATCTATCTATCTATCTATCTATCTATCTATCTATCTATCTATCTATCTATCTATCTATCTATCTATCTATCTATCTATCTGTATATCTATCTATCTATCTATCTACCTATCTATCTATCTATATATCTGTATATCTATCTATCTATCTATCTATCTATCTATCTATCTATCTATCTGCTGTATATCTGTCTGTATATCTATGTCTCTACCTATCTGTTTGTATATCTATCTATCTATCTATCTATCTATCTAGCTATCTATTTGTAAATCGCTCTATCTAATGTCTAGCTATAGATATAAAAGAATGTGGTAAATAATGATTTAAACAGGATTGAAGTCATCGATACGGCAACGGCCCTTTGCTGATAATTCTAAATTCTATTGACATCAATTGTAATTTTAAAAAATTAATTTCTTGGTTTAAAATGCAATACAATTGATAGCAGTGTAATCTAAAATTAATTAAAATGACTATAAGATTACGGTTTTCTATCGCCGTTTTTGGGAAAGTTTTCCACTAGAAACTCGCCTATTAAAAGGGAGCTAATTCACATTTTAAAAGAAGTTAGTAGTTGGACATATTTCTAACATGTAATGGATACAACGATTCTTGATTTAGTTTTGAGCATAACAATTTTCATGATTCTGAGCTAAATCACGTTGATTTGTTACACTGTGCCGAATTGAAACAATTTATTTCCAAGGGAGCTAATTCACTATTTTTCAAACTATTCATGCTTGTTACGTTTTAATAATTTTTCAGCTGAACACATTTCTATACGATAGTATAGTATAATAATTCTTCTAATATTTATGTGTTCTTTATTGAAATAAAGTTATAAAACAAAAATTATAGAACAGTTTAAAATTACATAGGAAACATACTCGAGCGTTTTGTTTAACAAACATGTTAGGACTTTTAGCTCATTTCATGAACTGTTTTTTTACACAAATAAATTGTTCATAATAGTAACAAACTAAAGACATGGTTCTGTTGTACTGTTGCCTGGTGAAATCGGTTGATGATCACTTGGAAAATAATACTTGCATTATCAATGTTGATCACATTTACCTTTTTTTTTTTGTATGTGTTGTAAACGTTAAAAATAACCGATCTGCAGATGTACGAAATACAAATAAATAATAAAGTTAAAATTACAAAAATGAGAAAAAAACTTTGTTTTTATTACATTTTAATATAGTTTTATTATTATTCAAAACTCAAAGTGTTTATTTCGTTTCAAAAACATACAATTTCTTTGAATGAGAAATATTTACATAGGCTAATGAAATTGTAAAGGGTTGTCTTTTGATGCAACTTTATATTGTTATTAGGGGTATAACCTTACATTTTCAGTATTCCAAATGTATTAAATGAATGTTTTTTTTTCCTACACATTGTAATAGAAATACAGATACAATTTTCACATGATCTTGAAATGGGGGTAAAATTATGTTTTGTTAACATTTAATTATCGTCTTAATTTCCAGTTCCAACCAAGCGTGGGGCGATAAAGGTACAGAGTATCCATCTCTCCCTCGCTTGAATATAATGAGGTAACCATCCCTCTGTCCACTTTAACCCTTCCCCTTTTTAATCTCGATGACGCCACACGGGGGGGGGGGTGAGAAAATAGGCGAGTGCTCTTGATTTCATTAAACTAACTCACAGAATGTGACAATGTGAACAGTGTCGTCTATATTACAGTTGGATGTGAACAATGTCGTCTCGATAACATGATGGGGACTCTCCTACAAATATTTGATAGAGGCGCCCCCTAACAAAAATATTTCCTGTCGTAGGGACACGCTCCCTGTAGCGATTTCATTTGCTTTGATCCAGTTGTTGAGTTGTAAATGAGATAATCCCCTTTCTATACAATGGTTTCTTTAAATGAAGACAATGAGTTAATCGTTATTTTATAATGAAGCATTAGATTTTATGTAGTAATGAAAGCTATCTGCCTATTACTTATGGTTGTTGAGATATACGGTGATGACGGACAGACAGACAGACAGACAAAACGGGGACAATAGAGCATTTTTTTTTCGAAAATGCCCTAAAAACTCTTGGTATATTTACGGTATTGGCATACATGACGTATTTAACACACAACTTGTTAAAAGAATGGTTCGTATTGAAAGAAGTTTACTAAATATGTTTACATTTACATTTTAAAAATGCTTCTAATTGTTTATTGGTTTGTTATTATTGTTATTGTGGGACGGATGGCCGAGTGGTGTGGATACTCGACTGTCGACCTGAGAGTCCTGGGTTCAATCCTCGGTGAGGCCCATGGAATTTTTCCAGGTGAAATTTGCTGCAAAGTCGTCCCACAAGTCCACCCAGCTTTAAATGGGTACCTGACTTTAAGTTGGGGAAGTAAAGGCGGCTGGGCGTTGTGCTAACCACACAATCCCTTCATATGCCGAGGTTATAGAAACAGATGAATTCTACACTTCATCTGCCCCGATGGCCTGTTAGGGCTAAGAAGGGAACTATTATTGTTATAAATATGTACACGGCAAGCCTTTGGGCACTGCCCCTGGAAGGGGCCAAGCAATTTACATTTAGCAAAGGCTTGTAAAAAAATTAGAAGAGGAGCCTCGCTAGCATTCATAAGGCCGGCCTTGAATATATATATATATATTTTTATTTATTTACATATGTATTTTCTTTAATTATTCAAGCATATAAACTATCCACAGGATAATTACATGTATATTATTTATAAGAATAATTATATCCTTTGTTAAGAGATGATTTAAAATGTTGACATAATGCGTTTAATAGCAGTTTATTAGTATGAGAACTTTGAAAAAAATGAAATTCCAACCATTTTTCAAGATATGAAATAAGAATGTTTCTGTAAACTAGAATGAAACAGAGTAAATATTTTATAAATGTATTATAGATACTGCAATATTCTAGCAATTTCTAATTGTATGTATTGGAACCGCTTTTGGCTGAGTTGTCAAAGTCTGATTGACTGAAACTGATTTGGGTAAGGTCTGATTGGCCGAAACTGATTTGGGTAGAAACTCACTCCACAGTTCTGTTAAAATCCCTATCACTTCCTCATCAGCTGCTTGAGAAGATTATTCCTTAAAACACTTACATTAATTCACTCATGAATCAGCACAATGTAACAGTTCTAAATTTTTTCAAATTGACACAACTTGTTATCAGGTTTGATGGCCATCATTATTCAAATGGTGTTGATGATTTGAAAATACAGATTCTGTTAAACTATATAATGAGACAAAAAAGACATTAAAGACATTAACTGTTTGTTTTATTTTCAAATTAAATAGCGCTGTTCCTCCCCCCCCCTCTCTCTCTCCCTCTCACTCACTCTGTATATATATATAATTAATTATAGCCATAACCAGTTTTTGTGGTGCCATGTGTGATTTCTTTATACAGGTGCCCTTAAAGATGTACAAAATAGATTAAAAATACTTTGGTGCCATCCATGTGAGGCTGCACAACCTACACTAATGCCCTTCCTATGTTACTGGAACTAATCAGTATTATAAATTATAGGAGCCACTGTACACTCAAATTTGTCATCAAATGGGCACGCACCTAACTAATAAAGATAATTGGTAAATTTGTTTATTGTGCTACATTCCAAAATGAACATACTTAATTGTCTAATGTTGAAAAATGAAAGCTTCAAAGCTTAATTTCTTGATAATTTGTTTCCTATTTCAGTGTAGCCCAAAGATGTTTTTTTTCTGAAAGGTCATTTCAATTTTTTTTTGTTTTCTAAGGTCAATATATCATTTTTTTTAAAGGTCAATGCAACAAGTTTTTTTCTGAAAGTCATAATATCATGTTTTGTTTTTATTGTTCAATACATCAATTTTTGTTTTGAGATGCCAGTATATGACCTTTGTTTTGAAAGATCAAGATAAATTTTGTTTTATTATGAAAGGTCAGTATTTTGTTTTATTTATGAAGAGTCAATATTTTGTTTTATTGTTATGAAAGTTCAATATTTTGTTTTATTATGAAAGGTCAGTATTTTGTTTTATTATGAAAGGTCAGTATTTTGTTTTATAGTTATGAAAGGTCAATATTTTGTTTTATTATGAAAGGTCAATATTTTGTTTTATTGTTATGAAAGGTCAATATTTTGTTTTATTGTTATGAAAGGTCAATATTTTGTTTTACTGTTATGAAAGGTCAATATTTTGTTTTATTATGAAAGTTCAATATTTTGTTTTACTGTTATGAAAGGTCAATGTTTTGTTTTACTGTTATGAAAAGTCAATATTTTGTTTTATTGTTATGAAAGGTCAATATTTTGTTTTACTGTTATGAAAAGTCAATATTTTGTTTTATTTATGAAAGGTCAATATTTTGTTTTATTGTTATGAAAGTTCAATATTTTGTTTTATTATGAAAGGTTAGTATTTTGTTTTATTATGAAAGGTCAGTATTTTGTTTTATTGTTATGAAAGGTCAATATTTTTTATCATGAAATGTCAGTATTTTGTTTTATTGTTATGAAAGGTCAATGTTTTGTTTTATCGTGAAAGGTCAGTATTTTTTTTTATTGTTATGAAAGGTCAATATATCATATTTTATTTTAGTTTTAAAAAAAAGGACCCAATATTTTCTGCAATACTAAATTATTAGTAAAAATAAGAAAAAAAATTCAATTATAATGATACAAAGATTTCATGGCACATACATTTTATTTAACATTTACATTGCAATCAAACGATTATCTATTTTTCAAAAATAATTGTATCAAGCACTTTAAAGGAATGATATACATGTTTAGTAAAAAAAAATATTTTTTTTTACAAAGACTATAAATAAAAATATCTATCTTTATATTTAAACAAATTTTACAATATTTACAGTAACTGAAATAGTTTTTGTTTTAAATATATAAATAAATGTAATCTTATTGAGAAGTATATGAAAAATACAAATAATTATCAACTAGATACTAATAATATCAGAAAGTGAATATAACAAATGAAATGACAATGTTTGAGACAATTATTACATCTAAACAAGAAAAAAATGAAAAATACTGCCATAACAAAGTTTCTGGTATTTTTTTATTTGTGAAGTCAAATATCTATAAAAAGCTGATCATGCCATAGTTTTATAATGTACTTCCTTTGTCCAAACCGATATAAAAATTGATTTAATATGCTTAATGAAACATTTGATTTACTTAAAGGTTTTTCTTAAAATCCTGTACAATTCTATGCAATTTAACTTTAAAGCAATAAAAAAAAAATAATTTGCCAGTGTAGTGTGATAAAGTTTTACAGAAATTAAATATCAAAATGTGCCTTTTAAAGGCGGTGCAAAAAGCTGAAAAATGACTCTTAAAAAAAAACATAAATTAATATTTTAAACAGTTATTTACAAAAAATAAGATTTCACACCTTTTAAAGAATAAGATTGTTAATGAATATTAAAATTGAGTTTGGACTACCTCATGTAATATTTTTCAATATCTAGCAGATCTATACTTCATGACATTAATGTTTAAAATCAATATCAGTCTGTTTAAGTTTAAATCCAGGATGGCAAATATTTAGCTTGTATGCCAAATCTGACATTCCAGAAAATTTTTTTAGTATGCCAAAAGATCTAAAAATAAGCCAATAATTTATTTTATAAGTATTATGATAAAATATAAATTATTAGCACAGGAAAAGTTTCATTTAATTTGCTCTATTTTTAGCAAACAGACAAATTTTAATAATTTTCGACACTTAAATACATCACTGTGATGGCCATCACTGGTCTAAAACATTATCAATAGTGTTTGAGGTGACTGCATTCCCTTATGTCTGAAATCCTTTAATGTTTCAACACATCATAGTTTTGCTTGGGGCAATCAATCTTCTTCACCTGTCATTATCATTCCAGCAAAACTTGAGTTTCCATCGTAGAATGCCAAGCCATGACCAGAGATCTTTATTTTAATAATATCCCCAGCAAAAAGTTTGACAGTGCCACCTGAAAAATAATTAAATAATAAATTGTTTGATTTTATACAGTTGCTTGTTTACTGCAGACAGTATATTAAAATTTAAGTTATACAGATTTATTTTAACTATTGTCATTTAACATTTTTTTCAAGATGATTATCACAAATATATTACATTGTAAAGTCACCAAGGCTTTAAGTAGTTAGGTCATTTCATGTTTTCTACACAACCTTTTAAAAAGTAGTTATTTAAATAAAAGCATTATCATTTTTATTTTTAATTACCGGTGTAGCTTGTTTCTTCATTCATATTACAATCATTACAACAAGTATGTGAAGTTTTAAACAATGTTACAATGGCGTTGTTCCCTTTCCTCTCTATATGATGTTGCCAAACCTAAAAAAAAAAAGAAAGAATATTTTCTTTTAGATGCAATTATTATTAACCAATAAACAGATAGACTGAAGTTCACCTGAAATCAAGAAATATTTGCATTGAAAAATAATTTAATAAAAAAAATCAATGGAAATAAATGTAAAAAAAAATGGGGGTACCTCTGTTCTGTTTACTGACCTTGTATTTGAGGTTTGAACATGGCATCCCAGGTCCAACATGGAAGTGAATAGAGCTGTAGATATAGTAAACACCTTTCTGCAAGACTTTGAAGCCATCTTGAAGCAATGTTATGTTTCGAACATGTTTATTTACTGCATCTTTTTTTATTTCCTCATCATTTAAGATGACTGGAACTAAATCATCTGTAAAGTAAACTTCTAAAAGAGATGAAAAATGTATGTTTTACTGTCAAATACTGCTTAATTTTATAAGTTCATATAAAATATAAAAACTTTCAATTCATACTAATAATTCTAAAGTACAAATATTTCTTAAGGTACTAATAATTTTAAAGTTACTAATAATGCTAAAGTACTAATAATTCTAAAGTACCCTAACCATTTAACTTTGACTGTATCTCCCAATGGAGGCAAAAGCTGTACATGTGCTGAGGCTGAACTCAATGAGAAGTTTGACACGTTGAAGGCAGGTTCAGCTGCAATATCAACAGAAAACAAATTTTTGTTAGCCAAAAGATGTTGACTACAAGTATAGTGTTAAATAATGTTAGCTAA
>JAGDYQ010000050.1:1211795-1222336 GCA_021962125.1 Bulinus truncatus
TGGTCCAGTGGATGGTCCAAGACAAAACATTGAATGCATCGAAAGGAGTACTTTCCAACATGTGATGACGGCATGCCATCCAAAATAGATTATTCCAGGGCTACTTCTAACAGAGTGGCTCCATTGAGTCTTCCAGTATTGGAAGCTGTAGTGTCGAATCACATGCCGATGACCATAGATTCGCACTTCCACGATTTGATATGTTCATATTCTGCATCAGCAGCTCCCTCCTGGACACGGACTCCGGATGCTAACTTAGGAACACCAAGAAGCTTTGTAGTGCCATCGACAAGTGATGAAAGCAGGACAGGTAATCGATCGACGTTGTTGGTAACCTCTCCGGTAACATCGGGCAATAGCTTACCATCCCAGTGAATATAGTCTTTTTATACGTGCTGCAGCTTGTTGACGACGAAGCTTGCGATGAGGATGCATTGTGCTCTTGGAAAAAACTGTGTCAGATGTCGGAACACCAGCTTCGTTGACTGCGGATGCAAGTATCATTGTTGATTTTCTTATGCTGGTGTTCGTTCTGTCCAGCACTGCAGCAACTTTTGGTGATATGATGCTTCTACTGCGATGTCGTGTTGTAGAATTTGTTTTGCTGAGGATGTTGATTGGATGACAAATTCTTCATCAGATTCTGCATCGTCACTGAATCCCGACAAATGGATGATGTCATTGAATGTGTGTCTGTGTCACTGTCAGAACCACCTACATCCAGTTGCTGTACCATGTCTACTGCTGACTTCCACACTTGAACCTGATGGTAACCTTATGGTGACGGCACTGTGATGTAGCATCTTTTGTTGCATCACCAACATCCCTGATAAATTGTTTTTGACTCTCAGCAAACTCGTTTTTCTAATTACACTCATACAATTTCAACTTCCAGTTAATGGTAGCAATGAGAGGAGCATTTTCGAAAAAAATGCTTTATTGTCTCCGTTTTGTCTGTCTGTCTGTCTGTCCGTCTGTCCGTCATCACCCTAGATCTCAACAACCATAAGTCCTAGACCCATGATGTATATATATCATTTTGTAGGTCTTGGCTCAAGAAATGACTTGTTTCCATTTCGCGATCTGACCTCTCAGGGCCGTAAAAGGGGCCTTAGTACCTGTTTTCTTACTATATAAGTTTGGTATTAATAAAGGAGCGCTATATCTCAGCAACTATAAGTCCTAGACCCATGATGGTATATATCATTTTGTAGGTCTTGGCCTGCCATGTGTACATCAAAGTTCATTTTGCGATAGACCTCTGAGGGCCCCGTTTTGTCTGTCTGTCTGTCCGTCATCACCATAGATCTCAACAATCATAAGTCCTAGATCCATGATGTATATATCATTTTGTAGGTCTTGGCCTGCCGAGAAATGACTTTTCCATTTTGCGATCTGACCTCTCAGGGCCGTAAAAGGGCCTTAGTACTGTTTTTACTATATAAGCTCTATTAATAAAGGAGCGCGAGTCTCAGAATTATAAGTCCTTAGAATCTCATGATGTATATATCATTTTGTAGGTCTTGGCCTGCCATGTGTACATCAAAAGTTCATTTTGCGGTAGGACCTCTGAGGGCCGGGCTTCAGGGCTCCTAAGGGGCTTATATATTATATATACACCTTGTACGGTTAAGAAACTCATCAAATGAAATAGTAAGCTTGTGTTCTGAGTTTAATTGAAAGTATCAGAGCTATGCAACAATTGACGGAGTTTTCGGACGATTAAATGACTATAATTTGTAAATGTTATCAATTACAGTCCTATTTCTACAACTTACAAACCACTTCAGTTAGATTTAAGAGACAATAATTTATTTTCAAATATAAAGAAACGTCTTTATAATTTTTTTTTTACAAATATATGCATTACACAATTGAATTTATAGACATTTCCAAAATTTACAAATATTTACTGAAAGCTAACAAACGTACTGATAACTAACACGAAAATGCGCTAACACGTCCTGCAACTATAGAATGGAACAGGCTTAATTGCTTGTTTATTTCTAGGTGTGTGTGTGTGTGTGTAAGGGGGGAAACTCTTAATTACTGGAAAATTAGAAGATTCACTAAAACGTTGCGTTTAAAAAAATGGTTGTAGTATCAGATGGTGATATAGTTGTAGTATCAGATGGAGATATTGTTGTAGTATCAGATTGAGATATTGTTCTAGTATCAGATGGAGATATAGTTGTAGTATCAGATGGAGATATTGTTCTAGTATCAGATGGAGATATTGTTGTAGTATCAGATGAAGATATAGTTGTTGTATCATATGGCGATATTGTTGTAGTATCAGATGGAGATATAGTTGTAGTATCAGATGGAGATATTGTTGTAGTATCATATGAAGATATAGTTGTCGTATCATATGGAGATATTGTTGTTGTATCAGATGGAGATATTGATGTTGTAGCATTAGATGGAGGTATAATGGTAGTATCAGATTAAGATATAGTGGTGGTATCATGTAGCGATATTGTTAAATTATCAGATGGAGATATAAATGTAGTATTACGATGGAGATATTGTTGTAGTATCATATGAAGATATAGTTGTCGTATCATATGGAGATATTGTTGTTGTATCAGATGGAGATATTGTTGTAGTATTAGATGGCGGTATGGTTGTTGTATCAGATGGAGATATTGTTGTAGTATTAGATGGCGATATTGTTGTAGTATCAGATGGCGATATTGTTGTAGTATTAGATGGAGATATTGTTGTAGTATCAGATAAAGATATTGTTGTATGCTATATCAGAGAAAAGTTGTTTTTTTTTAATTAATCTCAACAAATAGCAAATTTAAATCTAATTTCATGAGAAAAATATGTCCGTAAAGTCAGGCAGATATTTCTATTCAAAGCTATTTTCGATGAGTGTCTAATGTCTAATCAGCTGAAAAGGTGACTTGTGACATACTGCTTGATAGCTGAACCCACTTGTTCTAAGGCTATGGTCCCTGAAACTTTTGCTCGACGCGTGACCGGACAGACGTTTAATATTTCTACATGGACTGGTTTACATTTAATCATGTTGCCGCGGCCGCTTGGGAAGGGGGGGGATGAAGAGAGGAACTATTGATTAGTTCTATTTTTAAATATGTTTTACTTTCCAATGATACTGCCGCTCTTAGCCGTTCAGCTTCCTGTTAACCCCTCTTCTAGTCCATGAAAAGTCGCACCAAGAGAAATGCATCACAATAAGTAAAAGAAAATAATTTAATGTTTTCTTCAGCTGACAAGTTACACTTAGGATCCACGGACCAAAGGCTTGGGGATCACTGATTTAAGTGGGTTTAACAATAATAGGCAAGCTTCTTAGGTAAAATTAAGCTATTACTCCAACTCGAAATGATATAATATACAAATAATCATTTTAAATTAATATAGAACTTGACTTTGTTACGGTTTTGAGTTCTCAATTTCGTGAACACGTACACAGAAATACACATTGTCAATATCAGTACTAGGTAGTACACTCACTGCCATCACCGTACTAGGATCTACACTCATAGCCACCACCGCTCTAGGGAATCTACACTCACTATCATCATAGAATTAGGATGTACACACACCGCCATCACCGCACTAGGGATGTACACTCACTGCATAACCGTAATTAGGATACACTCACTGCCATCACAGTACTAGGGATCTACACTCACAGTCATCACAGCAATTAGGGATGTACAACTCACTGCCATCAACGTACTAGGGATCTACACTCACTGTCATCACAGTACTAGGGACCTACACTCACTGCCATCACAGTACTAGGGATCTACACTCACTGTCATCACAGTACTAGGGATGTACACTACTGTCATCACCCATAATAGGGATCGCATACACTCACTGCCATCACAGAACAGGGATGTACACTCACTGTACATCACCCCACTAGGGATCACGTAAGGGCACTCACTGCCATCACAGTACTAGGGATCTACACCCACTGTCATGACAGCACTAGGGATCTACACTCACTGTCATCACCCTACTAGGATGTATGTACACCCTCACAAGCCATCGCCCTACTAGGGCTGTACACTCACCGCCATCACCGTCTAGGGATCCACCTCCTCACTAGTCATCACAGTACTTGGGATCCACACTCACTGCCATCACCCTACTAGGGTATGTAAGCACTCACCGCCATCACCGTACTAGGGATCACATGGTTACACTGACCATCGTCACCAGTAATAGGGATCAACACTCACTGTCATCACCGTACTAGGGATCTAAGATCAGTCATCATTCAGCACTAGGGATCTACATTCAATGTGCATTCACGGTACCAAGGATCTCACTCACTGTCATCAAAGTACTAGGGATCTACACTCACTGTCATCAAACTGATTAAGGGATCAACACTCACGCCATCACAGTACTAGGGATCTACACTCACCGCCATCAACCTACTAGGGATGTACACCCACTGTCATCACAGTAGTAGGGAAGTCACTCACCGCCATCACCGTACCAGGGATCTACACCCTCATTGTCATCACCGTAGTAGGAATCTACACTCACCGTCATCACAGTACGAGGAATGTACACTAACTGCTATCACCGTACTAGAAAGGATATACACTCACCGCCATCACCGTACTAGGGAAGTACAATCACAGTCATCACAGTTGTAGGTATGTACACTCACTGCCATCACCGTACTAGGGATCAGTACTCACAGTCATCACTGTACTAGGAATCTGCACTCACCGTCATCACAGCACCTTAGGGATGTCACACACTGCCATCACCATACTTAGGATGTACACTTCACTACTCATCACCGTACTAGGGATGTACACTCACCGCCATCACCGTACTAGGGATCAGTTACACTCACAGTCATCACAGTACTAGGGATATAGCATTCACTGCCATCACCGTACTAGGGACCTACACTCACTGTCATCACCGTACTAGGGATGTACACTCACCGTTATCACCCTACTAGGGACTACACTCACTGTCATCACAGAACTAGGGATCTAGACTCACTGTCATCACCCTACTAGGGATCTACACTAACTGCCATCACCCCACTAGGGATCTACAACCACTGCCATCACCCCACTAGGGATCTACACTGACTGTCATCACCCTACTTAGGATCTACACTACTGCCATCACCCTACTAGGAATCTACACTCACTGTCATCACAGTACCAGGGATGCACACTCCCTGTCGATCACCCTACTAGG
Organism: Bulinus truncatus; assembly: GCA_021962125.1. NCBI lineage: Eukaryota > Metazoa > Mollusca > Gastropoda > Planorbidae > Bulinus > Bulinus truncatus. Next base: position 1,217,013 of record JAGDYQ010000050.1, read on the forward strand.
AATCTACACTCACTACCATCACAGTAATAGGGATCTACACTCACTGTCATCACAGTACCAGGGATCTATCACTCACTGCCATCACCCGTACAGGGATGTAACACTCACTGCCATCACCGTACTAGGGATCAAGAGTACACTCACTGTCGTCACAGTACTAGGGATCTAGACTCACTGTCATCACCGTACTAGGGATGTACACTCACTGTCATCAGCCCTACTAAGGATGTACACTCACTGCCATCACCGTACTAGGGACTACACTCAATGTCATCACAGAGTACTAGGGATCTACACTCTCACGCTACCACCCTTACTAGGGCAGTACACACACTGCCACACCGTACAAATAGGGATCTACACTCACTGTCATCACAGTAACAGGGATCAACACTCACTGTCGTCACCGTACTAAGGATCTACACTCAGTCATCACCCTACTAGGGGATCTACATTCACTGAACATTCACCGTACTAGGGATCTACATTGCTTTCACTGTCAATCAAAGGCTAAGGACCTACACTCACTGTCACTAAACTACTAGGGATCTACATTACTGCCATCCAGTACTGAGGGACCTACACTCACTGCCATAACCCTACTAGGGATGTACACTGACTGTCATCACCGTGCTAGGGATGTATACTCACTGCCATCAACGTACTAGGGATCCATAATCAATGTCGCCACAGTACTAGGGATCTACACTCACCGTCATCACCGTACTAGGGGATGTACACTCACTGTCATCACCTCTACCAGGGATCTACCACCCTCACTGCCATCACAATACTAGGGATGTACACTTACTGTCATCACAGCATAGGGATCTACACTCACCGTCATCACCAACTAGGGATGTACACACACTGTCATCACCCTACTAGGGATCTACACATTCACTGCCATCACAGTAGCTAGGGATCTACAATTTACTGCTCATCACAGTACTAGGGACTACACTCACTGTCATCACCCAACTAGGGATCCACATTCACTGCTATCACCTTACTAGGGACTCTATACTCACTGCCATTACCCCACTAGGGATCTTCACTCACTGTCATCACCCTACTTAGGGATGAACACTCAATGCCATCACCCTACTAGAGATGTACACTCACTGCCATCAACGTACTAGGGATCTACACTCACTGTCATTACAGTAATAGGGATCAACACTCATTGTCATCACCGTACTAGGGATCTACACTCAGTCATTACCTCTACTAGGGATAGACACTCACTGTCACTACAGCACCAGCGATCTAAGCACCTACTGTCATCACAGTACTAGGGATCTACACTAACTAACATCACCGTACTAGGGATCTACACTCACTGCCATCACCGTACCAGGGATCGACAATCACTATCATCACAGTACTGGGATCTACACTCACTATTTGATCATAGTACTAGAGATCTACACTCACTGACATAACAGTACAAGGGATCTACACTCACTGTCATCAATGCTACTAGGGATCTACACTCATTGCCATCACCCTACTAGGGATGTACACTCACTGCCATCACCGTACTAGGGATCTACACTCACTGTCGTCACAGTACTAGGGATCTACACTCACTGTCATCACCGTACTAGGGATGTACACTCACTGTCATCGCCCTACTAAGGTTGTACACTCACTGCCATCACCGTACTAGGGATCTACACTCAATGTCATCAGAGTACTAGGGATCTACACTCACTGCCATCACCCTACTAGGGATGTACAGTCACTGCCATCACCATACTAGGGATCTACACTCACTGTCATCACAGTAATAGGGATCAACACTCACTGTCTCACCGTACTAGGGATCTACACTCAGTCATACCCTACCCCTAGGGATCTACATTCACTGCATTCACCGTACTAGGGATCTACACTCACTGTCATCAAAGTACTAGGGATCGACACTCACTGTCATCAAACTACTAGGGATCTACACTCACTGCCATCACAGTACTAGGGATCTACACTCACTGCCATCACCCCTACTAGGGATCTACACTCACTGTCGTCACCGTACTAGGGATCTGCACACTCACTGTCATCACAGTACTAAGGGAAGCGTACACTGACTGTCATCAAACTACTAGGGATTACACTCACTGCCATCACAGTCACCTAGGGATCTACACTCACTGCCATCACCCTACTAGGAATGTACACTCACTGTCATCACAGTACTAGGGATTACACTACTGCTATCACCGTACTAGGGATCTACACTCACTGTCATCACAGTACTAGGGATGTACACACACTGCCATCACCGTACTAGGGATGTACACTCACTGCCATCACCGTACTAGGGATGTACCCTCACTGCCATCACAGTACTAGGGATCTACACTCACTGTCATCACAGTACTAGGGACCTACACTCACTGTCATCACCGTACTAGGGATGTACACTCACCGTCATCACCGTACTAGGGATGTACACTCACTGTCATCACCCTACTAGGGATCTACACTCACTGCCATCACAATACTAGGGATGTACACTCACTGTCATCACAGTACTAGGGATCTACACTCACTGTCATCACCGTACTAGGGATCTACATTCACCGCCATCACCCTACTAGGGATCTACACTCACTGCCATCACCCCTACTAGGGATCTACATTCACTGTCATCACCCTACTTCGGGATGTACACTCACTGCCATCACCCTACTAGGGATGTACACTCACTGCTATCAACGTACTAGGGATCTACACTCAGTCATCACCCTACCTAGGGATCTACCACTCACTGTCATCACAGTACTAGCGGATCTACACTCACTGTCATCACAGTACTAGGGATCTACACTCACTGCCATCACCGTACCAGGGATCTACACTCACTGCCATCACCGTACTAGGGATTACACTCATTGTCATCACAGTACTAAGGGATTACACTCACCATCATCACAGTACTAGGAATCCACACCACTGTCATCGAGTACTAGGGATCTACACTCACTGTCATCACAGTACTAGGGATCTACACTTTCCACTGTATCACCCCTTCTAGGGATCTACACACTCACTGTCTCCATCGCTCTACTAGGGATGTACATCTTCACTGACATCATCGTGCTAGGGATGTAACTCACTGTCATCACCGTACTAAGGATCTACACTCACTCCATCACCGTACTAGGGATCTACACTCACTGTCATCACAGTACTAGGGATCTACACTCACTGTCATCACTGTACCAGGGATGTACACTCACCTGTCATCACAGTACTAGGAAGTACACTGACTGTCATCAAACTACTAGGGATCTACACTCACTGCCATCACAGTACTAGGGATCTACACTCACTGCTCATCACACTACTAGGAATGTACACTCACTGTCATCACAGTACTAGGAAGCCTATCCACTCACTGCTATCCACCGTACTAGGGATCTACACTCTCCTGCCATCACCGTACCTAGGAATCTACACTCTCACTGTCATCACAGTACTAGGGATGTACACATACTGCCATCACCGTACTTGGGATGTACACTCACTGCCATCACCGTACTAGGGATGTACACTCACCGCCATCACCGTACTAGGGATCCACTCTTACCGTCATCACAGTACTAGGGATATACATTCACTGCCATCACCCTAATAGAGATGTACACTCACTGCCATCACCGTTCTAGGGATGTACACTCACTGCCATCAACGTACTAGGGATCTACACTCACTGTCATCACAGTACTAGGGATCTACACTCACTGTCATCACCGTATTAGGGATGTACACCACCAAGTCATCACCCTACTAGGGATCTACACTCACTGCCATCACAATACTAGGGATCTACACTCACTATCATCACAGTACTAGGGATCTACACTCACTGCCATCACCCTATTAGGGATCTACACTCACTGTCATCACATTACTAGGATCTACACTCACTGTCATCACAGCAACTAGGGATCTACACTCACTGCCATCACAGTACTAGGGATCTACACTCACTGTCATCGCCCTACTAGGGATCTACACTCACTGTCATCGCCGTACTAGGGATGTACACTCACTGTCATCATCGTGCTAGGGATGTACACTCACTGTCATCACCGTACTAGGGATCTACACTCACTGCCATCACCGTACTAGGGATCTACACTCACTACCATCACCCTACTAGGGATCTACACTCACTGCCATCACCCTACTAGGGATGTACACTCACTGTCATCACAGTACTAGGGATGTACACTCACTGCCATCACCGCACTAGGGATGTACACTCACTGTCATCACCGTACTAGGGATCTACACTCAATGTCATCATCGTACTAGGGATCTACACTACTGTCATCACAAGGTACTGGGGATCCTCACTCACTGTCATCACAGTATTAGGGATGCACACTCACTGTCATCACCGTACTGGAGATGTACACTCACTCTTACTGTCATCACCGTACTGCCCTGCTTTACCTGGTTCTATCAGTCTATCTACTCGTCCAGTCACACATATAGCTTCACGATCCAGTCTTCCTACCTAAATGTAACTGACATTCATACTGTTGTGCACACACAATAGTATAACCCACACACAGATACACCAATACCCCCACACTGGCCCACACAAACTTATATCAATACCAGCACACACATATACAATGATACATACACATACACATTCACACTACCCCCCCACACACACACACACAGATATAATACGATATGTTCTTCCCAGTTTCGTCGATGTTTTATTACCCACCGTAATATATCCATACTCAGGGCCGCTTTATCAACCAGGCATAGCAGGCACTGTGCCTAGGGCCTACGGACTTTTCAAGGGCCTACGAAAGCCAGAACATTAAGTAAAAATAAGTTCAGAATGCCAGTAAAATTTAATAATGTTTGTGATTTAATTAACTATATATAATCGTGTCTGGAGATGATAACCTAAGCAAGTCAAGCTGCAGAGCTGTATTTCTGTAAATTACAGTATGTTAACTTTTTGGATCATTGTTCTAGCATAGTCACATATCACGTCCTCATAGTTTATGTAAATTTCAAATCGCTAAGAAGTGCGGGTGCATTGTTGAAAAATATTAAAAATGAAGTCGAGGAGGGCCTACGACTTTGAAAGTACATAGGGCCTACGACTTTGAAAGTGCATAGGGCCTACGACTTTGAAAGTAGGGCCTACGACTTTGAAAGTGCACAGGGCCTACGACTTTGAAAGTGCATAGGGCCTACGGACTTTGAAAGTGCACCAGGGCCTACGACTTTGAAAGTGCATAGGGCCTACGACTTTGAAAGTGCATAGGGCCTACGACTTT
>JAGDYQ010000050.1:1222836-1332836 GCA_021962125.1 Bulinus truncatus
AATAAATATCTCTAACAGTGTAAACTTCAGACACACTATAAACTATTGGTATCATAAGTATCTGTAACAGTGTAAACTTCAGACGCACTAGAAACTAGCGGTATTTTAAACGATTTAAATATTAAATATATTGTAAAAAACAATAAAAAAAAATTACATGGACTTTTTCACTTTTGGGTTTCTTGTTTGAAAACTACATAAACTCTTAAAAAAATTTACATTTAAACCCCGGCAAGACACCATTTTGAATTCTTGATTTCTACTTTCGATATAACGCAGACGCGAGAGCGCTAGTATTATATTACAATTTGTTAAGCTATTAAATAACCATAGTGTAGAAGCACGTAAATTGTAATCAATTGGGGGTCACATTTCAGTGATAGATTTTTCTGGAAATTGGGTATACTTGTTCTTGCTGCATGACAATGCATAATTAAATACTCAATTTTTCAAATAATTATTTTTGTTTTCACAAATATGACGTTAAAAAATTCTCAAAACTAATTAAGAAATATAGCTGTGTTAAATTATGACATACGGCACTAATAAATGGACCACTTCCCTCGCATCAATAATACTACATATTTCAGACAGGTAGATCTATACTAGCACGAAATTACCTCGTGCTGTTAGTCCAAAGCAATGGTACACGCGCATGCATTGCAAAATTTTAATATCTAATGATATAATAGCGATTTGGATTCTGCGTTAAATCGAAAGTAAAGAATTAATACAACAGTATTCCAGTTTAAATTACAATCATGAAAAAAATCGGATCTGCCCGAAACCAAAAATAACCTAGCCTACAGATCCAGCCTAACTCTATGGAACGGTTTTGCAGGGTACAGCTAGAATATATGCATTAAAAAAAGTTTTTTTTTAATAAAAAGTCACTTTTTGTTGTATCTTGTTATAGTACATTTAAGCATATAATTATGACTTCGATTATCTGATACATTTTGTTTTACCTTGTTTCTTTATTTGATTATCATTTTTAAATTTCTTATAAACTGTTGTGTTTTATAATTATGCTGAATTTATAAAAAAAAGTATAACAATTTTTTTAATTAAAAATGACAAATTAAAGTAATTAATTATACTCTGCAAAATATTTGAACGAAATTTCAAAATAATTATTACATGATTTATGAAATACTTTGTAGTCATAAATGGGATCAAATAAGATTTTAAAATCTTTCTTTGAAAGATTGCTCAAGCTGATTTGGACGTATTAATAAACAAATTGATTATACAATAAACATAGAAAATGTGTCCTTTGTGTTTTTCATATATAACTTGTAATTAATGTTTAGCGTTATTATTTGGTTCGATGCGGAATTAAAAAAAAACAAATCAAAATTAAATAATAAATTTCATAAAATGACAAACTAACACAATATATTCAAACATAAGTTTTAAGAATCCATTCATGATTAATAATATAATGCAAAATCACTTTGGCGGGACTAAAACAGTTTTAAATCATTTCATCTTGGATATAGCATGGTTAGAGATGCAAATGGACATAATGTTTTGAGTAGCCTTGTCATATCTCATGATATATTTTTTATTAGGTCCCCAGTCCTTGTAATAATCTAACCATGTTTCTCATGGCTATAAATTACTTTGGGCTTTTTTGCAAGCTCCGTCGTTTCAAACTAATCTGGCGCCTAAGTCTCACTATTGTCTTAATGCTTGCCACTAACTCCAACAATGACAAGTCTTCAAAAAGATGTTCTGTGTGACCTAAACGATGTTTATCAACATGACGTTTAATTGTGCACGTGACATCTATACATTGTACCAACTCAGCATTAGACATGTTGTCAAAAATGATAACCCTTCGTACCAGTCGCCCATGAGACAAATTGTTATCAACAGATCGATTACTATTGTTCACGGCAGTTCTTTCTTTATTTTCATATGTCAGTTGTTGTTTCCGGATGGATTTGAATGCTTTGATTGACACTATTTCATTGTAATTTCCTGCTGCCATCTTGTTTATATTTTAGACTTCCTCTTCCGGAAAACAGTGATCTCCAAAGAAACCAAAGAATCTAAGGAATCTCTGACTCATATATATCTGACTCGGATATATCTAACTCATATATCACTAACTCATATATCTCTGACTCATATATCTCAGACTCATCTATCTCTGACTCATTTTTCTATGTAGGCCTATTTAGCTGAGATAATAGAGAAAGAGAAAAAAAATTCTTAGGTGATAAATAAAACAGCATAAATGCAGCTGCACATTTCTAAGTATACAAAGCATCATGAAGTAAATCATTGTATCGCGAAAAGTTTGTGCGACATCGTGGTCTTTTTACAGTATTACGGCAATTTATTGAACTGCACAAAATGTGTACATGTTGTGTACATGTTGTGTACATGTTCTCTTTAAAACCATTAGCACAGATTGAGACTCGCCAATAACAGAAATTAAATTAGATATTATTAAATAAATAAAGTTATACATTTATTTTGACCATTTAATTTTTAACATTTTATTTTAAAAATTCAAGCTTAACTCTAAGCTCGCATCATTCAATAAATGTACCTACGCTTAGGTAAGACAGATATTTGGCACAGATAAAGTGTAGTATTTATATGCTGCTTACAGGCAATGTATAACTATCTCTCTCTCTCTCTCTCTTTCTCTCTCTCTCTCTCTAGATATATAGGTGGCAAATATTTTTTTTCAATTATCTAATACCTGACATAGATTAGTGAAACAACTCTGAATGTTAATTGCCTTTTTTTTCTGAGTCTCTGTCCGTTCACCCAAAACGACAACACCAGTTAAGGGTTAAAACAAAATAAAACGGGAAAAGACAAGAAACTTTTACTAGTTCTTGAAATTTTAGAATTAATTTATTCAAATATCCAAAGATGGAATTCAACTGGCTGTTTCACTACTTTGCACAAAGCTGGAGGTAGCTATCACTATCGGGAATTACCGATGCAGGTACTGGATAACTGAAATTATAAATAAACAAAATTTTAGTTTTCTTGCTATTATAGAAAAACAAGGAAACACTTAAGTCTTGATAAATCAATGTGTCAGTCTACTCACCGTTCACCTATGGTTAACTCGTATAATTCAATGTGTCAATCCACTCACCGTTCAACTATGTTAAACTCGTATAATTCAATCTGTCAATCCACTCACCGTTCAACTATGTCTAACTCGTATAATTCAATATGTCATTCCACTCACCGTTCAACTATGTTTAACTCGTATAATTCAATGTGTCAATCCACTCACCGTTCAACTATGTTTAACTCGTATAATTCAATGTGTCAATCCACTCACCGTTCAACTATGTTAAATTCGTATAATTCAATGTGTCAATCCACTCACCGTTCAACTATGTTTAGCTCGTATGGGATTTTGCTGGGTGTCTCGTAAAAATTGTTGTGGAAAGATACAAAGTCACATGACCTGCACGTGATTGTGATTGAGTACCTAGCCAGCGACTGGAAAACAAGGAAATCTGTTTCATTTAATATATTTAATTTTAGTTATCAATAAAGCATTCATTTTTTTAAACCGTGTGTTTTGAGACAGATATGTTTTAAAATGACTTACTTTTAAAGTTTATTACATAATGAGTGTGAGATTTATATTATAAAATGGAACTTGTTTTTAATAGGCCAACCCATATTTAACCCATAGTTCGTGCGTTAATGAAAGTAATAATCGAACAAACTACAATGAGGCACTAAATTATTAATTAATATAAAAAACAAATCTACTTTTAAAAGGTTGAGTTCAAATCTACAAACACACATCATAATTGTTAAGCAAAAAAAAAAAAACCTAAAAAATATTGCTTTAAAAAGTTTAAATTTCAAATCATTTATGTATGTTTTTTTTTTTAAATTATATTTTTATACAAAAATTACTCCGTTCATTAATATTGACCAAATTATTAAAAAAAAATAATTGATTAAACCTTAGTCTAAAGAAAAGAAATAAGATGATTTTACCAAAAAAATATTATGTCATAAAAATGTGCTAAAAATGATACATTCATAGACGCTACGATTAATTAAAAATATGTTTAAATGATACATTTATGGACGCTACGATTAATTAAAGATGTGTTAAAGTTAAACATTTATGGACGCTACGATTAATTAAAGATGTGTTAAAGTTAAACATTCATGGACGCTACGATTAATTAAAGATGTGCTTAAATGATACATTCATGGACACAACGATTAATTAAAGATGTGTTAAAATTAAACATTCATGGACGCTACGATTAATTAAAGATGTCCTTAAATGATACATTCATGGACACAACGATTAATTAAAGATGTGTTAAGATTAAACATTCATGGACGCTACGATTAATTAAAGATGTGCTTAAATGATACATTCATGGACACAACGATTAATTAAAGATGTGTTAAGATTAAACATTCATGGACGCTACGATTAATTAATGATGTGCTTAAATGATACATTCATGGACACAACGATTAATTAAAGATGTGTTAAAATTAAACATTCATGGACGCTACGATTAATTAAAGATGTGCTTAAATAATACATTCATGGACACAACGATTAATTAAAGATGTGTTAAGATTAAACATTCATGGACCCTACGATTAATTAAAGATGTGTTTAAATGATACATTCATGGACACAACGATTAATTAAAGATGTGTTAAGATTAAACATTCATGGACGCTACGATTAATTAAAGATGTGCTTAAATGATACATTCATGGACACAACGATTAATTAAAGATATGTTAAAATTAAACATTCATGGACGCTACGATTAATTAAAGATGTGCTTAAATGATACATTCATGGACACAACGATTAATTAAAGATGTGTTAAGATTAAACATTCATGGACGCTAAGATTAATTAAAGATGTGCTTAAATGATACATTCATGGACACAACGATTAATTAAAGATGTGTTAAAATTAAACATTCATGGACGCTACGATTAATTAAAGATGTGCTTAAATGATACATTCATGGACACAACGATTAATTAAAGATGTGTTAAGATTAAACATTCATGGACCCTACGATTAATTAAAGATGTGCTTAAATGATACATTCATGGACACAACGATTAATTAAAGATGTGTTAAGATTAAACATTCATGGACCCTACGATTAATCTGATGAGCGTTTCTTTAAAGATATCATTGAATTATTCAAGTTTGTACCTGGCTGTATCTTGTACAATCTGGCCATTCAGTTATAAACACAGTCTTGTCAACTCGTCGCACTATACTTTGACATTCAGGGCGAGTTGTTAAATTATCAGAACTGAGTGATTCGAGATCTGACAATTGAAATGTTCCAGGTCTAAAAATTAAAACAAAAATCAATATACATAAAAGGCAATAAAAATCTTGAATTTAGTACATTGTCTGCATACGATTCTTTCACTCTGTAGCCACTAGTTCTATTATATATATATATGTCTAAATACAGACGCCTTCAAACTCCGTACAGTAGTATTGATAACTGAGGCACTTCGGTTGCCGTGTACGTGGCTATATTTGTTACAAAACCAAGTACATAACATGCAATATAGTCCAATATAATTTCACTTGGTATCTACTATCTACTTATAATCTACTTGTGACCACTCTCCGTTCTATCTAGAAATCTACTGTCCCCAATTTCTCTATACGCTCTCCCACGGCCCGTTTCTTAAATAAAAAATTACTATCAGGCTTAGTGCACCCACTTGTTTGATTGGCTAGTTAAAAGACCCATTAAAAGATAAGCGCCCTATGCTACCTTCAGTTGTGTCCGGTGATGTATATATTTGTCAGGAATGTTAGTTGACTCTCTCCCTACTCTCGGAACAAAGACTAAGGTATCATATGTTAAGTCCCTAACCCGGGTCGGTAGAAAATGTAAAGACACTACCCCCAAAGATTTAATCCTGAACTCTTGATTTAACCTCTAAAAGATTTACTTGCTATATTATCCTATCTTCCGGATCTACATTCTAACCAATGTGTGAGAACCCTGTTCTCCACATAACATATACTGTAATACCATTAATAAATTATATCAGTCTTATTAAACTGATTCACAATGTCATGCTTTAATTAATAGTTTCTTTGTAAATTATACATTTTATCAATTACAGTAGAACAATGTAATGAAATCAAGCTCACTTACAGTGATAACAACAAGTAGGCCTATAATAGATTATGAGTTCATTTGTACAAATAGCACTATGAGAAATATAATGATAAATACTCACATGAAGTTTTCAGGGTTAGTAAAGTTGTACTGCTGGATTTTTATTAAATTGTTCTCTTCAGTCAAGGCCAATACATGTTGTAGATACATCACATCATCAACGTATTTCTCAAAGTACACGACAAATTCCTAAACAGAAAAAGTGGATCGAAAAATGTCTAGTTCAAAGCTTTGAAATAATAAAAACGAAAAATGAAGTTAAACAAAGGGACTTTTAAGGAATCTATATTATTTGCCATTAAAACTATATATATATATATATATATATATATATATATATATATAAGACATAATTGCCGTTCGTATGCGTGTGTCTCCCTCAGGCTAATGGTCCGTACACTAAAAATACACCAGGAAATGTATGTTATGTATCAGGCTAATCAGGCTAATGGTCCGTACACTAAAATACACAAGGAAATTATGTTATGTATCAGGCTAATGGTCCGCACACTAATAATACACAAGGTAATGTATGTTATGTATCAGGGTAATGGTCCGAACACTAACAATGTATCTTCGAACATCTCTTTGTTATTTCATTTCATATCGTGTTGTGTTCATGGCAATAAAAGACAAATGTTATTTTCTATTACAGTGTTTCATACATTTTTTTTGTTATTTCTGTTCATATCGTATTAAGTTCATGACAAGAAAGGCCACATGTTCTTCTCTATTGCAGTATTTCGTATATTTATTTTATCCCTTCTGTCGGATTTCGTTCAGCCAGATTCAGCAGGCTTTTCAACTAGTCTCTCTCTCTCTCTCTACCTCTCTCTCTCTTTATATATATATATATATATATATATATATATATATATATATATACAGTGCTTTTTTGTGCCGATACGCACCGGTACTGCGTACCGGCACCTTTAAAATGTGGGGAATAAATTAATACATTTCTTGTATTCTAAGAGGATTTAAGTTGGTTAATTATAAAATAATTTTTTTTAGACATTTAGTATATTTACAGTTGTGATTTAGCTTGCATCGAGGTGCGAACTTGTAGTTAAAAGTTAGACCATCCATCACTGAGTACCGGCACCTATTTTTTTTTTACAAAAAAAGAACTGCATATATATATTTAATATATATAAATCTATTTAATATATATAAATATAAATATATATATAGGTCTTTATATATATATATATATATATACTTTCCAAGCGTTTCACAAGCTGGATTGATAAAAAAATGCCAAAAAAAATTAATTATTCACTACTCTGTTAAAATGTTTGATTATATATAATTCTTTTATTTCACAAATGAGATATCCGTTCTACTAAGATAACTTAAAGTTGTTAAAATTATTCTAACATAAAATGACACTGAAAGAAATTGTCATACAGATAAAAATGACCACAAATGGCAGTTAATAGGATAATGATAAATTACCGCCTGTACAGCCGGAAGTTGAATGGCCCAGAAGTTAACGTTAATTATATTTTGTTTTGTTGTTAATCCAATTTTCTCTTGGTGGTTCAAATCTTTTCTGTTACTGTAGTGACCATTTAGCATCGACACAAACAACTTGATATCACTGCCTAGTGGAGAGAGTTCAACTTATCAACATATAATGCTGTTGATACTTTACATACAATATTTTGTTTTTGCTCAAAAAGAGTTTAATATAGTGAAGGAATAAGTCGTATAAATTACAACTTTAGAGTATTGGAATCGAACATTTTAAACTTTATTCATTCAATCGATTGTATCCTGATTTGTTATAACAAAATTTAAAATATATCACCACATATCGTAACTGGAAGTCGTATAGACGGTGTCTAGTGGCCTTATTTAGAACAAATAAAATAAGTATGCCAAATAAGGATTAATCTATTGCATATATATTTTTTAAATGCGCCAACTTTCTAAAAAAAAAATTCTATTTTAAACTGTTTTTGTTTTTAAACTATTTTATTTTTCATCTAGTCTATATATTCTGTCTGTGCGGCCCCTGAAAGAGCTGTTCAATTTCATTGAGCTGTGTGCGCCTGGGGAAGCTTCACAGTTGGTTATGCTAATTTTAACAATTCATCTACATTTACAACTATTAGTTTAAGTTGAGATAGGTTTAGGATAGTTTTTGTCATGAATCAATGAAGACAATAGATAAAAATTGTTTACTAGCAGCAAGCTAAATAACTCTGTAACACAGCTGTTTAATCCAATGCAAGAGTTATTTCTAATAAATATTGTTAACTAATCTAATACATAATCGGCTAGCCTGGCGAGCGAGTGAGCGAGCTAACTTCCGCGGCTAAAAATAGACTGGAGAATTCCAAAATTTTAGTCTCACTCAAGGGGAGTTAACTCTTGCTTGGCTAAAAATTGTCTTGGGAATTCCAAGTAGTGCGCGAATTATGTAAAGTTGTAAAGATGGTCAAAGGGATACAACTCAATTATAAGGAGTCGACTAATCACTGTAATATTTAACTATATTCTCAAATGTATTTTGGCTACAATAATCTCTTCATTTCCTTGGGGCCACTGTGAGTCTATAGACTGATTGTTAAAGCATTTAAATACATTTTTCACTATTTTCAACTACAATAAACCAAGAGATGGCAAGTCGCTACAAGTTAATTAGAACATATATATATATATATATATATATATATATATATATATATATATATATATATATTCTCGATCCTTTATTTGTAAAAAAATAATTTATCGCAACTCACATTTCTATTCTGAAGATACTCAGTTTTGAAATGAAATTAACATATAGGCCTAATATTGTGTATTGCCTCACTAGGTGACATGAATGTGATGAACAAAAACTTCATTCTGGGTAATTAAATACGTTCCAGGTGTTCATTTACGACTGATGGTGTTTGCTAATGAACTACTCGTTAAGTTAGAAACAAATTAACACAGGCGGCTTCGGCAGTACTCGCGGCCTATTTTGTGTGTGTCATTTGAAGGTGTTTCATGCGATGTACCTGTAACTATTGTTTAGTATTACTACAGTTAGGTAATTGAAAAAAATATCCCAACTAGGGGGGCCTGGGGTGATAGTCCAACCCCCCCCTTTCCCCCCAAAAGACCCCTTCCTAGTATAGGTTTACTATTTTTTTTATCCATATCAATACATTTATTTTAATTCTCCATATTTACCTGTAAATCTTGCTGTACAGAAAACCAGCTCTGTCGAAATGAAAAATATACTTTTCAATTTCATTTCCAAAAGTCTGAAAATATATTTTTTTTAATTGCAGAATAATGTTATCTTCAAAAATTGTGGTTCATTGGTCAACTTTACTGAGTCCGTACCCACATTTAATAGGATAAATTATACAAATAAACTATATCGTTGTAACTTCCAAATGACCTTTTTATTTACCAACTTTTAATATACGCAAATATATATGTGGGCCTTTTATTGTTCCAAAATGTATCTATTGTCTTGAAACTACGAAGCTTTTGTACTTACCTGTCACTACAAGTATTATAATTATTAACAGTAAAAACATTACGCATCTACTTATACTAATTACTGTTACAATACAAGCCTTGTGGACAATACAGAATTATTTGCTAAAGGAAATTAATTCATTTTTTTAATGTTTTCATTAGTTGCTTTAAAAACAACATCATTATTCAACAACCTTCAGGGTAGATTCATATGAAACTTGTCTTATTGTAAAAACATGAATGTTACACCACTCACTATGAGTCTTTATATTATATCAAGATAAGGGGGGGGGTTGATGGAGGAGTGTGTTCGGCTTTGTTATAATTCTTAACAGGCTGAAAGGAAAAAAATAGGAGGACCGGGTTGAGTTTGATTATATAGATTACAATCAATTGCATTATTTTAATAATACATACAATAACATTAACATATAGAGTAATTGTAGTTGTGGTGCTGTTTGTTCATTTACTTAAAAGTTGGAAGCTGTTAGGGTGATTACTGGTCCCACCCAACTATTGCAAGTTATGGAAATATAAATACTTTTGACCTTCTGGCTTTCTCCTTGTTTGATAGTTTTCCCATCGAAACTAATTTTTAATTTATTGGATACACGTCTATAATAAACATCACAGGAAATAATAGCTTTTCATTTTTTATACAATTAAGTTATATTGATACTGAAATTTGCTTTAATTTTATATTTTCATGTATTTAACACTAAAAATATTTTTTTATTAGAAACCAGCAACTTAAGCCTGTTCCATTCTGGAAACAGGACGTGTTAGCGCATTTTCGTGTTATGTATCAGTATGTATGTTAGCTTTGAGTAAATATTTGTAAATTTTGGAAATGTTTATAAATTCAATTGTGTTAATGCATATATCTGAAAAAAAAATTAGACGTTTCTATATATTTGAACAAAAAATTATTTTCTCTTAAATCTAACTACAAGTGGTTTGTGGTCACTGAAATAGGACTCATAAGTGAAACATTCTAAATTGAAGTCATTTAATCGTCCGAAAAATCCGTCAATTATTGTTTGATAAATTGTTGTTGCCAAACTTGTTTCACTTCCTTTCAAAAGCCCATTCATTTGGTGCGCCACCAAAGCGTATAAGGTGTAGAATGGGGCCATGAAAATGACATAATTATTAATATAGCTTATATGTTAAAAAACGGTAAAAAAAAACACTGATGCCCAGCCCTCAGAGGTCAGATCGCTAAATGGACTTTTGATGCAGGAATGGCAGGCCAAGGCCTACTAAAAAGTATATACATCATGGGTCTAGGACTTATGGTTGCTGAGATCTAGGGTGATGACAGACAGACAGACAGACAGACATACTGACAAAATTGGGACAATAGCGTATTCGACTTCTCGAAATGCGCTAAAATGAGCACAAATAAATGATAAATACGTTGAATCAAAATTATTTGTATAGACAGGGCAACTAGAACACCTACAGGAGACCCTAATCACAAGAAGGCGGGGGCAATACAGAATCAACCCCGGCACTTTTTTTTGCTGTAAACTAACATGAAATTCTAAATTTGATTTGAACTGCTATTAAAATTATAAATCTCTCGAAACTTTCGAACTACTTGAATATTGCTGACTAGATTACTGGAGAAAAGTTCTATGTTTGAATCTCACATTCTGATTGGTTTATACTATGCGGCTAACATTCAGTATGAATTTATGAGTTTATTTCTCGCCCAGATGTTTCCAATATCAATAGTTTCATTGTGTGTGTAGGGGGGGGGGCGCATATAATGAATTGTTTTAGGAAGGGAACCCTCATATGTCCCCCACCACGCAAACTTTTGAACGACGACACTATTCATTGTATTGTTGTATATAATAGAAGGAAATTCATTTAAATAATAATGAATAGGCATATAAATAAGGTTACAATAAAGGATAACGTTGTTACAATACAAGGTAACATTGTCTCAAATGTTTCAATTGTCGTTTATCAATTCACCGTGTTTAGCCTTTTATTCTTACAATAATTGAATTATTTAATGATATTAATTAAGGGGGAGGGGGTTGCTCTGAAGTTGGTTGGTTGTATAAAGTTTTATTGTGAAGGGGGGGTTGCTCTGAAGTTGGTTGGTTGTATAAAGTTTTATTGTGAAGGGGGGGGGTTGCTCTGAAGTTGGTCGGTTGTATAAAGTTTTATTGTGAAGGGGGGGTTGCTCTGAAGTTGGTTGGTTGTATAAAGTTTTATTGTGAAGGGGGGGGTTGCTCTGAAGTTGGTTGGTTGTATAAAATTTTATTGTGAAGGGCGGGGGTAGCGTTTCTGGTAATAATTGTTATTTATAAAATTGTATATGCCCCTTGGACAAAACTAATCAGCATCTAATAGGCAGTTGTGGCTTTGACCCCGGTATATCTCTAAATGTCTCTGTATACGTCCTTTATATAGCTGATGGCCTCAGCAAAATGGCGGATATGTCTCTAAATCCTGTGTGCAACCAGTGAGCACGATTTCGAAAGTTTGATTTATCCATCTAACTCATTGTACATATTTATTGCAGCCTAAGAGTAAACAGGCAAACTAAAACAATCAAATCTCAAAATAGTTTCACTTTTCCCCATTAAACAGCCTCATTTACCACTGGGTTTAGAATTTTTTTTTTAAAACAAAGTTCGATGAAACAGTCTACATTTAAAATTTTGCAGGTTATAATGACATTAGCAGTGAAATAGTCTACATTTAAAATGTTGCAGGTTATAATGACATTAGCAGTGAAATAGTCTACATTTAAAATGTTGCAGATTATAATGACATTAGCAGTGAAATAGTCTACATTTAAAATGTTGCAGGTTATAATGACATTAGCAGTGAAATAGTCTACATTTAAAATGTTGCAGGTTATAATGACATTAGCAGTGAAATAGTCTACATTTAAAATGTTGCAGGTTATAATGACATTAGCAGTGAAATAGTCTACATTTAAAATGTTGCAGGTTATAATGACATTAGCAGTGAAATAGTCTACATTTAAAATGTTGCAGGTTATAATGTCATTTGCAGTGAAATAGTCTACATTTGGAAGTATTGCAGACCACGAGTTTATTAAGACTGACATTGTCTATCGTTGGAAATATTGCAGACCACGAGTTTATTAAGACTGTAAATGTATACAGTTGGAAATATTGCAGACCACGAGTTTATTAAGACTGAAATTGTATACAGTTGGAAATATTGCAGACCACGAGTTTATTAAGACTGAAATTGTCTACAGTTGGAAATATTGCAGACCACGAGTTTATTAAGACAGAAATTGTATACAGTTGGAAATATTGCAGACCACGAGTTTATTAAGACTGAAATTGTATACAGTTGGAAATATTGCAGACCACGAGTTTATTAAGACTGAAATTGTCTACAGTTGGAAATATTGCAGACCACGAGTTTATTAAGACTGAAATTGTCTACAGTTGGAAATATTGCAGACCACGAGTTTATTAAAACTGAAATTGTATACAGTTGGAAATAATGCAGACCACGAGTTTATTAAGACTGAAATTGTCTACAGTTATGTTTGTTGTTACTATTTTTTTTTAAATACCTGAAATGATGTGATGATTCTATTCTACATCATGTAAACATCACAGACTGTTTTGTTGTGCCCTTTCTTGATCTCCAGATTACTTTCATCTATGGCGGGTAATGGGATCAACAAAGTGATTACAATGACAAAATAAACGTGGAGGTACAGAACACGTATAGTGAAGCTATTTTTAGGTTTATATAGAAAACATAAATTAGGCAAAAGTGTGAAACAAATAATTAGCACGTTGATTTCACTGAATACTAAAATATATACAATGAAAAACAATATTTTTTGAAAACAATGTATTGTTTTTAATAAGTCATTACATTAGTTGATTATAATAATAATCTATAAATCACGTTGGGCACCCACGCTTTTATAAGTGATGATAGTTTATATACATATACGTACAATTTAAGGAATAATATTTTACTGTTTAATGCATTTTAATACAATGGCGGGCAGCAAGGGAAACACATAGGCTGACGGATGGACAAGTGGTTATTAACACATTTTGAAAACCCTAAACTAGACAGAAACCGTTACGTTTTGTTAATCTATAACGAAGGCGTAACAATTCTCTAACGCCATAAAGCTGAGGATTGTATGATTATATGTCTTAATTTGAAGTTATTTATAAAAAAAATATGGCAGAGATTGTTGATAGGGCAAATGTTATAAAGTAGACGTGACAGGAGTGATACAGAAGACGTGACAGGAGTGATATGGAAGACTTGGCAGGAATGATACGGAAGACGTGGCAGGAGTGATACAGTGGACGTGACAGGAGTGATACAGTGGACGTGGCAGGAATTACACAGAAGAGTGGCAGGAGTGATACATTGGACGTGGCAGGAGTGATACGGAAGACGTGGCAGGAGTGATACGGAAGACTTGGCAGGAGTGATACAGTGAACGTGGCAGGAATGATACGGAAGAGTGGCAGGAGTGATACAGTGGACTTGGCAGGAGTGATACAGTGGACGTAGCAGGAGTGATATGGAAGACGTGGCAGGAGTGATACAGTGAACGTGGCAGGAATGATACGGAAGGGTGGCAGGAGTGATACAGTGGACTTGGCAGGAGTGATACAGTGGACGTAGCAGGAGTGATACGGAAGACGTGGCAGGAGTGATACGGAAGACGTGGCAGGAGTGATACGGAAGATGTGGCAGGAGTGATACGGAAGACGTGGCAGGAGTTATACGGAAGACGTGGCAGGAGTGATACGGAAGGCGTGATATGAGACTATTGGGAGAATATATGGCAGACATGAGATAACTGACATGGAGATTGTGTAACAGACATGTGATAACTGACATGGAGATTGTGTAGCAGACATGAGATAACTGACATGGAGATTGTGTTGCAGACATGAGACAAATCGTTTTGAAAAGTAGAGAGAATTGATGGGCTAGTCCGAACTCCACATGGGATCTAGATGGCAATACAATATTTGTGTCTAATTAGGCCAAAAGTTGAATACAGTTTTTCATAAAAAATAACACTTATAATGCGTGAAACTAACATAATTCGTGAAACTAACATTATGTGTGAAACTAAAATAATATGTGAAAACTCACATAATGTGTGAAACTACCATAATGTGTGAAACTAACATAATGCTTGAAACTAACATAATGTGTGAAACTAACATAATGTGTGAAACTACCATAATGTGTGAAACTACCATAATGTGTGAAAATAACATAATGTGTGAAACTAACATAATGTGCGAAACTAACAATGCGTGAAACTAACATATTGTGTGAAAATAACATAATGTGTGAAAATAACATAATGTGTGTAATGTGTGAAACTAACAATGCCTGAAACTAACACAGTCAATCTGTGTATGAATGTTTCAATTAAAACAAAAATATATGAGCAATTTATTTTGTTACAATTATTTTTTTTTTAAATTTAAACACAAGCTGTTGATATTTTTTCTGCTTGTTTATATTAACGAACTTTTTTACTGGGGAGAAACAACAAAAACATGGTGTTACCTAATTCCATTTAATTTGTGATACATCTGTATCGGAAATGAAATTATTACTAGATCAAAGCTTAACTCTTACGATTCTAAATGTCGGATATGATTGTTAAATACTAAATATTTCAGATATTATTGAATTTGATGTTTAGAAATCAGTATTAAGTCTTATCTCATGTTCGTCTAACTCAGGTGTTAACAAACTTTTTTATCCACTGGTGCGCATTTTATTTTTATAAAAATAACAGGAGGACCGGTCCAAGAGGAGTTGGATGAAGAAGCATTTGATAGAACTATATACATTAAATGTACACGTCATAGATGTGGACAAGCTGGGATAATCATAGTACGTGTTTGATTCAACTGTTTGACGTGTCTGACATAGCCCGTGGGTCATTAATTGTCAGGTCTACCTGGTTCATCTCGTCCCATGATACATCCGCTAAGTCAGTGATGGGCAAACATTTTTTTATGGAGGGCCACATTGAAACATGATTGTTATATATATTTTACCTACCTCAATTACAATTGACAACGAATGAAAATATGAATTAATGATAATCACCATGTATCTGTTATTTTATTTCACATTCACACTCTATTGTACATGTACGTTACATTTTAAAATACAAACTAAATCAGTTGCTTATCCAACGCAAAAGAGTACCACAAAAAGTCTTTGCTTGCATCTCGAAGCTGGTGCATCAAATTGTTACTTATCTTTTCAACAGTTCTCCTTGATAAAGAAATGTCAAATTTGGCTTTCTGTTCTAGACATATAATGCTTGCTGCATGTGACGAAAATTCCTTGAAGAAATCGCAGTCAGAAAAAGACTTCATCCATTTTACAATCTTATGGGACAGCACCAAACTGGCTTCGGTTGTAACGTCTTTAAATTATTAATCAACTCCTGGCATTTCTTTTTAAATTGTGCCAGAAATCCATATGTTTTGTTTAGTGGTGTCTTTTTAAGGTGCACTCCTTAAAGACAATCACACACTCATGCCAGCAGTATATAGCAGTACATTCGTCATTACAAACATGACATTCTTCCTCAATCTTTCATTTTTTGTCAACACTCATGGTTAATTTTGTACAGATTCGAATAGGGATATTAACAATTAATGGTCAGTTATCACCAATATCCTGATTTAATATTCCTATATTCAAATGAAATAGTCGGAATAAAATTTCAAAAATATAGCAAAAACTGTGAACAAAGAAAATTATCAACAACATAGGATCGCAACTTCTACATGCATATGCGCCGCATAATATACTCTGAGGGGCTGCATGCGGCCCAAGGGCAGTAGTTTGCTTACCCCTATTCTAAGTCACAATTTCAGTGGCGTAGCTAAGGGGGGCGAGGGGGGCGACCTCCCCGGGTGACAGCATATGGAGGGTGACACAATGTCACCTCAAACAAAATTTTTCAGCCAGGCTGAGGTGCGAAAATAGTCTGAAAATAGAATTGTTATAAAAACCCAACCAACACAGGAAATGTGACCGGACGTTTTGCATACAGATCACATGTCAACCGTAATTAGATATGTACACATCAGCGGTGGTACAGTTGAAGTCATTACTTGGATTTTTTTATCTGAAAGTTAAAACAGCTACTGCATTGACTGGCGATATCCTCGAGAAAACAGAAAACGAAGGACTGGATATTCATTTATGTCGCGGTCAGGGTACACTAATCCGAAGGCAATTTTTTTACCTTGTTCGAATCATTCTTTGAACCTTTGTGGCAAACATTCGTTTGCTAGCAATCCGTCTTGGAAGTCTTGAGGCGCTGTACACATTTTTTGCTCTGTCGACCGATCGTTGGGATGTACTAGAGAAATACACAGGTCTAACAGTGAAGAGACTGTCCACATTTCGCTGGAGTGCACATGCTGATGCAGTGAAGAAAGTGATACAGAAGTTTAACCAGTTTGTGGAATCCATTAAAGCTCTGTGTGATGTCGAAGAAAGCGTCGAGACAAGAGGCGCTGGCATAATCTGTTGACAGCTTATATGCGACTTTTCTTTCATTTCGTTCTTGTTTTTCTGAGGTGATGTTTTACAAGAAGTCGACTTAGCACAGAAGTACATGCAAACACCAGGTATTACTGTGGACATGGTTGCAACCAAACTAAGGGATCTCAAGGTCTTTGTGGAAGAGCATCGTGCGAAGGTTATTGACAATGCCGTCCAGCAGGCACTTGCGAATGTGAACAACTTGATATCCCTACATAGAAGAGTATCATAAGGAAGAGAAGATTACCAGGAGAGTAGGCAAGAGATGCTAGATCGTCATTGCAGCAGGAGACCAAGAGAGCAATGTTAGATTGTCTGGACCGTTTTCATATGGAGTTAGATACGAGAGGAAAGGCAGAGAATGACATTTTGCTGACTTTTTCTGCCGTTTAGCCAGACCATATTATTTGTGCCAACGACGAAGAAATACAGTTGTCTGTTACCAAGCTCACATGCGTGTATGATGAGCTGAAGAAGAACTTTGTCTAGAAATTCCACGTTTCAGGCAACACGAACAAGGAGCCGAAATAAACTTGGAGGAAGCCAAGCACTGGATTGTACTGCAACTCCTACGGTTTATCATCAAGTGGGACTTTTTTGAATCATTGCCATATCTTACGCTGACTCTAATATTCTTTCTGAAAATATGTGTTTCTGTGGCATCATGTGAAAGAAGTTTCTCCAATCTTATACAACATTACCTTCGGTCAACCATGCGCCACTCGAGATTGTGAGATTGTCGGATATGGCTTTGAACTATTTGTTTTGTGGTATTGGATTCGGATTTCGTCTTGGGTCATATTTAATCAGTAACGTACCAGTCAGTAGAGTAAAGTAGAGCCTAGAGGTAGAGTATTTATGAACATTTAGCTACACCTAACCATTCAGCAAAGGGTCGTGTGGGGTCACTGGGGTGACATTTGAACGGACCGCCCCGGGTGACGTTTACTCTAGCTACGCCACTGCACTATTTACTTACTAATAATGTGTGTTGGCGTTACTAAATGAACAGATTTTTAAGCAGAGGACAAATATTTGACACAGGGTGAATATAATGTTGAATTTAAAATTGATTTCTGTTTGAGTAGGATACGGCGCCACAATCACCAAGCTCCACTATTCTAACTAGACTATTGTGTAATGTTCTACACACTCACCTAAATGTTTGCTTTACTTTGTTTGATTAGGATCATAGCTATGCTAACTGGGCCATATTAGAAAAAGAGAAATCTTGTAGATAAACGAACTACATCTAGAGGTTTTAAATGCATATGTTAGAAGAAAAAAAGATTAAAGGACTCGACTGGAGCATACAATACTTTAAATTACATGCATTAGCGGAATACATGAGATACCATCATGATGGGTGTCTACATGAAATACCATGATGATGGGTGTCTACATGATATATTAAATTTCTCAATTTCGTTCCTAACATTAAATAAAAAGACTATATAATTACGTTGACATTTTCATGATATCCTTCAAAGTTGAACTTTGGTCTATCTCAAAGCTACTATATATCATAAACAGATGCCAGTGGAACCAAGCCAAATCCAAGGAGTAACCACTTGACATCCCCTTTTTCCTCTTATTCATCTGTCCAGTCCTGCTATGGAGAACTTTCTGTTATCCTAGTCCCTTTCCACCAGTTGGGCACCACTGTCCCGAGGATTCGTTAACAAGACTTGACCCAATAAGTTTCTACTTTGTCTCCTCTGTTTTATTTTAAGCTTAGATCTGACCCTTAGCCCAACACCCTGGGGCATACTGCTTCGTCAGTCGAGTCCCTATTGTGGTCACAGTAAATCTTCGTCAGTCAAGTCCATATTGTGGTCACCTTAAAACTTCGTCAGTCGAGTCCATATTGTGGTCACCATAAAACTTCGTTAGCCGAGTCCATATTGTGGTCACCGTAAAACTTCGTCAGTCGAGTCCATATTGTGGTCACCTTAAAACTTCGTTAGCCGAGTCCATATTGTTGTCACCGTAAAGCTTCGTCAGTCGAGTCCATATTGTGGTCACCGTAATACTTTGTCAGTCGAGTCCGTATTGTGGTTACCGTAATGCTATGTCAGTCAATCCATATTGTTGTCACCGTAATACTATGTCAGTCAATCCATATTGTTGTCACCGTAATACTATGTCAGTCAATCCATATTGTGGTCACCGTAATACTATGTAAGTCAATCCATATTGTGGTCACCGTAATGTTTCGGGACCCTGTCATAAAAAAATAACATTTGTTAGTTACATTTTACAAAAAAATACAAAACCAAAAAAAAAAAAAACACAACCACTGCTAAAATATTCTGAGTGCATTAAAACTGACAAACACCGTACCGAGGTCACAAGAGGTCGAAGGAATATCTTAACACTGGTAGAAAGTTTTATATTTCAACAGTACGCAGCAAGCGTATAAAAAATGCAAGTGAATCAAAGACAGTTTGTTTTGACTTACTAAAGCTATGTAAATTTTATTTGAATACAAATGAATGTAGAAAATCTCTTTAATTTTATAAAACTAGACAAGGGTGATGAAAAAAAAAGCCGATTCATCAGAATTAAAGTAGGATACTCCCTCCCCCCTCATTGGGAAAAGTACATGCCACTGAAAATAATACCCCTTTACATTTAGCTTGCTTCCTTCTTTCTAGAGTACAATGAAATCTCACCTAACACACGCAGCCCGTTTCTGGTGTGATTTACAGTGTACAGAAACATCTCTCATAGACAGTTATGGGAAAGGATGTAATTTGTTGAAAGTTATACAAACACACATTAATAAACTATATACAAACACTCACTCATACAATATGTTCAAACACACACTAATACACTTTGTACAAACACACTTAAAGCTATTACAAACACACACTAATACACTATGTACAAACCCAAAATCATACACTTTTACAGACACACACTAATACACTATTTGCAAACCCACAATCATACACTATTACAAACACACACTAATACACTATGTGCAAACCCACAATCATACACTATTACAGACACACACTAATACAATATGTAAAAACCCACAATCATACACTATTACACAACGGACAAACACACTTATACAAGGAATGGTTTGACCATCATGTTCACACCAGCCAATACTTCACTCAAATTGTGAAATGTCAGGACATAAAATGTTGCGACAAAGTATGTAGCTCATTTGTCAACGTTTTACCTTCGAGATTATTTCCTCCTCCAAATCCAATCCCAATCAACCAAACAACTAATGGACTCAAGAGTTTCAGAAAGAGTAGATGCAGATGCTCATAAATTTCCTTCATATTTTGTGGCACAAACTCTCAAATTTGATGACATTATGCCAAGATCAACCAGCTTACATGATCGAATTTGCAAAGTGTGTCACTTATGCTTTGCCTCACAAACAATGTTGAAGAAACATACAGGATAACACAGAGCTCGGGCGCAGGAGAATGTAAAAAAGTAAAGTTTCTATAACCTAGGCATATGAAGGGATTGTGTCGTTTGCACAACGCCCAGCTGCCTTTACTCCCCCAACATAAAGTCATCTACCCATTTAAAGCATGGTGGACTTGGGGACTCACTGAGATTCGAAACCAGGACCCGGTCGACAGTCAAGCGCTCTACACCACTCAACCACCTGTCCCCTAGGAGAATGTGCCAACCCCAAGTTTTCCAGAATCAACTCAGATAAAATGCATCCGTCCTTTGAGAATCGCTGCTAGAAGGCAAAGAGAACTCATGGCAATTATTGGCAAAATGGAAAATGCACATTCAGAGGATGTTGAGGGGCTAGATGAGGATGAAGTTGATCTGTCTGCAACTAAACTTCCAGGAAACGATGATGGGGAAAGATTTATTTCAGTCGTAACTATGGATGAACACTTCACTTCACCATGGATGGATGATGTCTAGTGAATATTTTTTTAATTAAACATAATTCACAGGCCCACTATAAACATATTCAATAGAGCACCAGAGCTGCTCACATAATTGTCAATCTAGTCCTTTTTTTAGTTGCATTGTTTTGTTTCCATTTTTATTATTTAATCACTGGTTGAGGTCAAGTTTTGCTAATCTACTTCTTATTCTGTGTCAATAGAATGCATAATCTGAAGCAAATCTATGGATGTGGTGTTTTACTTTAAAAAATATGTTCATTTTCAAAAAGTGGATTGTGGAAACCTGAATTTACAACTTTTTAACCTGATTAAAAATGGACATTGTCATCTTCCCCATTGCAAAGAGATAGGTCATAATCATAGTTCCTTAAGTTTTGGTAAATTTTCAAAGTTAAAAATATTAGTTGCTGTTTCTTTTCTTTACAACAACCTACTGCAGTGTTTTTCAAAGTGTGGTACAGATACCCTGAAAAGTTTGGCGGGAGTACACGCTGCAATGGGCTAACATTGGGAAAACATGTACTGCTAAAGTTAAAAAATGAAATGAGAGGTAACCATGACTGTAGTAAAAACATTAAAGGGGTTCTCATTATTACAATAATAAATAAAGGGGGTACGCGTCAAAAATTGGGAAACGCTGATCTAAGGATTACATTAATAAAAAAAAAGTGTCAGTGAGTAGGATTTGAACCCAGGCTGACAGCTTTTTGCTGAATGCTGCTATTCTTATTCTCTGAGAATTTACAATCATTACAATTGTATTTGACAATTTAAGTGTGAATATTTTATAATTACTTTTGAATATTTAAGATTTTCACATCTCATATTTAAAACCATAGCAGCTATTTTAAAACTTAGATTTTTAAAAACATTTATCAAATTGAGACATAGGCAAGAACCCATGATTAGTAGGAAAAATGATTATTCTTGATTCTTACTTTCGATCTAAAGCAGACAGACAGATGGAATTGAGATGAAAAATATGTTAGATGTAGATTTAAAAAAATTTCGTTATTATTATTATGGTAATAGACACTGCAAGAACTATCCCCAGAATTGACTTTTTTATGAGCTAGAGCTGACATACAATTGTTGTTCTTTGTTTTTTTAAATACAACAGTGTCAATAGTAATTTCCAGTGGCTATGACCATGGTTCATTTGTTTACTTTGAGTGCTTCCTTTTGTATGTCTCTTGAAACTCTCCTCTGGCAGATACCAAATTTGTCTCAGTTTATAATTTGATTGTATTTTAATAAATTTTTAAAGAAAAATACATTTTTTCAATTGGTTTGGCTTCATGTTTCATTTTTAATAATTAATGTCATTACAGTTACTTAGTGTTGAAAAAAACCTCATCACGAAAAAATCAATATATTTAACCTTGTTTTCTATCATAATTAATTATCTAGTCTTTTTAGAGTTGTTGATATTATTTTTTTCTTTATTTATAATTTAATATAGCTCAACTCAGCTGATAGAGATATATCACCACAATGTGTATATGCCATTAAAAAACCAAACATAGAAAGCTGTTTTAGAATAAAGGTTTTATCTTGGAAAAAAACAATTATGACATTTATTATGCACAAACATTTTTCTAAATTTCAGAAGCATTGTTTTTTCTTCACAATTTCAATACATGTTCTTGGACTAGTAGAAATCTATTGTCAAGTCATGCATATAAACTTTTTAAAAGATACTTTTATTAAATGTTATAGATCATACAATTATGTAAATTATATTGGCTAAAATGTTTGAGCGCCAATATGGATAATTTCATTTATTTCTGACTCACACTTTTATTAAGTAAAAAAATTGTTTTAAATATTTTTTTGATTTAAGCTGATTTAATTAGTTTATTAAAAATGTTTTATTTTTTAAATTGTATACTATGTAAAAAGTATTGATCTTGTTTTTGTTTTTGTATTTTAATATAACCTAAAAAGTGGTGTACATCTCATGACTGACAAGTCCTTTTTTTTTTTAAATATTTTCTTATACTCTATACTGTTAAATGAATTTCACTTGCTTTTTTTTTTATAAAATGTATATGAAATATTAAAAATAATGCACAAGAATGAAAACTAACAAACATACTTCTTTAAAACGCAGCGATTTATGAACTCATGCAAAACTTGAGCTGCCATAATTTCTTTTTGCAGTTTCACTCCTTTTATAAATTATTCAATAAATTAATTTGCTTTGGGTTTCACAACTATTTTATTAACTGGCACAAATGTTTTAAGTCATCCATAGTTTTGTCTCTGTCAGTGAGTAAAAATGTTAAATATCACAGAAAAAACTATTAATTTTGAATATACTGCGAGACAGACTTGTAAAAGAAACCATTATCACCAGAAAAGTTGATTTGTTTTTCATGATGAGATCATTAGTTTTTAATGTATTGCTAAGCAGATATTTTTTGTGACAGTTAATAATTGCCTAATTGAAATCTACTGGGTTATTTATCAGACACATTGTCTGTTATTTTCAGACTAGTAAAATGAATTTAAAATGAAGGTTGATCGATCCAAATTAAAGAAATCCTCTTCTGAGGTGGTAAGTGGCTGTTTTTATAATAATTGTTCATTCAAAAGTTAATTAATAAGTTTTTATAATATCTTAACCATTTATCCATATTATGCTGTAATTTAATCATCATAATAAATGTTATTTTTATTATCTGACAAATTTTAACATTCCCATTCAAGTCAATATTTTAAGCATTTTCAGTCACTTTTAGTTTCAAATATTATTGAGGAAAAGTTTGCCATGTGGACCTAATAAAATAATACTAATATACCTTATCAAAATAAAGAAATGGTTGTTAAGTAAAAGTAAAGTTCTTTTAGCCAAGTTTCACCTGAAAAATTCCCATCAAACCTAGAACTCAACAGTCAAGTGCTATACAACGCTTGACCATCTGAGAATTTATGTTTTAAAAGGCTTAAACATTGTCATAAATTTTCAGTCTATTAAATCCACCAGAAAGCTTTCCCATTTATATGTAACTTTAATGTAAATCTAAAACTGAAAACCAACAAAAACTATTATTCTAATAAGTTTCAATAATTTCTTCAATCCCTTGAATGTTTAGCCTGCTGATTGCAAAGTTCTAATAGATAAACTGAAAAGCTTATCTGCAGATGACTTGTATAAAGAACTCAAAGATATCAAATCCTGGACATATGGGAAGGTAATTTTTTTAAAAAACTTGAATTTCTTCTTTATTGTGTGTGTTGCATATGCTGCACCAGACAGACAGAAAATGTACTAATTTATCTATTATTCACTCTGTGTTGTGCATACGTTAGCTACATTAGATAGTAAAGCAAACTATCAAGCCTATAATGCTATTGAATAAAAAAAAATACATTGTTAGATTCAATATACTTGATTAAAAGAAAAAACTTGTATTTAGCAGCTGAACAATAATTTTCATATTTTTTTCTGATGTTTTTAAATTTATTTCAGTGTGAACTGTATCATTGGGCAGATATTTTGGATGTATTTGATGGCATTCTTGAAAAATCTTGTGCTAAAGAGAATGACAAAAAATGGACACTTTATTGTGACTTGCCTGGGAGTGAGCAGGTAGTAATAAAATACAGTAGATTTGTTTTCACTATATCAAGAATCGAAAATTTTTACTGATGTTTTTTTTCTTTTATTGTAGCTTAAGAGGCTCCTGCTGGAAATATTACGGTTTACTGCACTGTTGATAGAACATAGTTTCTCAAGACATTTGTATAACTCTATGGACCATTTAACAACTCTTTTAACATCATGTGATATGAGTACTGTTCTCTATGTGCTAAATTTGCTCTATGTCTTCAGGTATAAATTTAGAACAGTTAAGAACTCTTTTTTTTTTTTTACTGTGAACTAATTTGTCATGCAAATCTTACTCTAGATAATGTCCTTACCTAACACTAAGATAATATCATTAAGATGGAAAACGCTATTAATATTTGTGGTAATTAATGCACATGATTCTTTATCATCAGCAAACGTTCAAACTTTATTTCACGGATGAGTCTTGAAAAAAACAAGGCTTGGTACTTCGCCTCATTCACTTGGCTGAGGTATTTACACTGAATCTAAACTTAAAAAAAATTAATTTTAGCAGGCTTATGTGCAGAGAAACTGTAATATAATACACAATCTTATTAGAAATTCTCTTAAAATTGGTATGTAATGCATAAATATATTTTAAATGTATTTAGATTTATATCTTCAATTTTTTCATGTAGCACATTGTCTTAGATCCACATTCCGGGTGTTTAAGGGATTGTACTTGGCCATCTAGCTCTAGTGGTCATTAAATCCATCACCCAAACATCCTTTTGGCTGTTCATGGAATGTGCTTGAGTCATAAGTGTGCAAGATTATTCTACCTCTGTTTTTCAGGCTAATTGCAAAGTTTCTGTACTTTGAAACCTGTTGGCAGGGACAAAACTTAATACATGTATTGACACTAATTTTATTTTTTTCTTTGTTGAAATTGGAATGAGTATAACCAATAAATTGTCTAATTTATAGGTTTATAATCCAACATTCTTTTTAAGTATTTGATTAAAAGAATAATTATTTTAGAGGAAAAATGTTCTAGGGCTTAAATCTTGAGGTTATGAAATTTTTATTTATTTATTTCATACTATTGTCCATTTCTTTTTTCTATGCATAAGTACAACAAAATCAGTATTGAAAAATAATTATTTCATATTTCAGAGCTGGGGTGGGAAAGAAAATGGTTTTGGGCTTGCTGAATGTTGCCAAGATCTTCCAGCTGGGGTAAGATTGATTTTATTATAAATATTTATTAATAATTTTTTTTTTGTGATTTAATTATCGTTTCTGATTATTTTTACCTAAGTGCACATGCTTTTAACAATAGAAACAACAATAGAAAACTTTTTAGTTTATGATATATAAATTGATTATTGTAAAATAAATTTAACTTTTAATTATATAAAAATTCTATAAAAAAATTAGTTATTGAATTAATTGTTTTGTTAGAGCACATTACCTTAGATCCACATTCCAGGTGTTTAAGTGATAGTTCTTGGCCAATTAGCTCTAGTGGTCATGCCATCCATCACCCAAACATCCTTTGGCTGTTCATGGAATGTGCTTGAGTCATAAGTGTGCAAGATTATTCTACCTCTGTTTTTCAGGGTTATTACAAAGTTCTGTACTTTAAAACCTGACGACAGGGACAACACTTATTTTAAATGATATTTATTAATTGTTTGCAATTTAATTTCAAAATATACATGTTTCACTAATAAGATTTTAATCTTTTGCATCTAGTTAAGAAACCACATTTTTTTAGGTTTTTGTGTACCTTGCTAAAACAAGATTTCAAGTGGTTTTTTTTATTACATTAAAATTTCGCTTAAATGAAATTGTGGAGACCTCATCACTTGGTTCATGACTCAGTTATGCGCTACATAGATATATTTTATTTTACTAGAAAGAAATTTAGTCAGTCCAATCTATTTTCCATTGTATCGATGCAAATATCTTGTATTTTACCCAAGGTATAAAAAGCATCATAACAAGTAAAAATCTTTTAAGGTCATTTTCTCTTTTCATTTTGTTACCAGAAATAGAATGTTATTATAAACAATGGCCTTATCACAGAATATGAATTATACAGAATGGGCATCGACAATTTAAATTGATTTTTTCCAAAATCCACATTTGTGTAATATTCTGTTGTGTATCAATGTTTAGGTGCTACACTATTAAAAGGAAACTAACATAATTGGTGGGATTTTTTAGTTGCTGACAGATTCTTTCAATGCCCTCCTATCTTTATAATGTATTTTCTGTGGGTCTTACTCAATTTTATTTGCACATTTATTGAATTGAAAATGGTGTAGTTTAAAAAAAACATGGCAGCAAGAATAAAAAATGAATATTTTAAAACAATTTGAATTTAAATTATATTTAGACAAAAAATTATACGTTTCAGAAAAAACCGCTGAAATGTAGAAAATCTTAATGACTTTTTGAAAATATGTAATTGGGAAGGGGGAATAAAATGTCCTAATACTGAAGATATAATTTTTCTGGTGTTTATAATAGGCATTTCACTGTACATGATTTTTTTCCTCTGAATCCATTAATTGAATAACCTTTTTACCAACTTTTGAAAGACTTTCAATAAAATTTTATATAAAAAAAAAAATTACAAAGGATGTTTTTTTTTTCTTAGAATTTTCCATCTAGCGCTACAACATTGCATTTTGAGTTCTACATTGAGGCTAAAGAAGACAAATGCAATAAAAGATTTTCACATGTAAGTTTTTATTTACCCATGGGTTTTTCCCCAGCAGTAATTTATTTGATTAATAAATATTTTACGTGCATGTTTTATTTTCATTTTCATTAATTAGTTTTACATCCTCAGTAATTGTTATACTAGCATAAATATTTATAAACTATCACTGCAATTAATATCATGATAATGAAATTTTTGCAACAAAACCTTTTCTTTTGATATTATTTATCTATTGCATTTCTGTAGGCCTTATCTTTTTATTCGTTTTCCATCCTTCTATAAGTAGAATCTGTGTGTTTAAATTTCCCTTGTACAAATGCTGCTAACCGCAAATAAATTATTATATTGCTATTCTTAGGGTTCAGCTACAGTTATTCAAAGCATTCATATGGAAAATGTTGACAGGACTGGCAAGATGCCCTCACAGATAATGGAGGACATTTTAGATGCCTATGATGTACCACAAGATAAGCAGGTGAAATATTTATAATGAATGCTTTATCTAATACAGTGGTTCCCAAACTTTATTGGACCCCTTTTTATAGTAAAAACTTGCCCATTGACAAATGCTTGGTATAAAAATTACACCACATAGTGAAAAAGCTACATAAATGCATAGTATAAAAATTACAAATTAAAAAATAAACATTTTGTTGAAGTATTTTTTGAAATCATAATTAGTGTTAAAAAAAATTAATAAAATAATGACTTGGATGAATTTGATGAGATGTTATGAGTGTATTTCTGGTTCATTGATTGTGAGTAGCTTGATGTGATATTATGAGTGTATTTGTTTTTTTGTATTGAGGCTCATAAGCGCTCTGAATCGACCTTCTACCAAATAGGAACATGGAAAAACAGTCAACAACATAATACAGGATATAAAATTGGGATCTGTTTTTGTCAACATAATTTGTGGTATCCTTGTTCATACATTGGTTAAGTTCCTTATTTGTAGATATTTCAAAAAGCTGCTCCTATATTAGTACGGATTCATCTGTGTTTGGGATCTGAGTTTGTCCACGCACGAAAGGGTTCAACACCCAGTTGGGATTATCCATGTGAAGTATGTCTTCAAATCTTTGGTTCAGGTCTCCATGAAGAGCCGTTGAGGTAGGCAGCGTTGTTAAAAATAGAGTTGGTATTGGTAAAAATTCAATTTTAAAAAAAATGGTATATATATCTTAGTAATCGTTTTGTTAAGTCAGAAATTATTAATATTAGGGGGTGGGGTACGTGTTTTTTTCTTGTGATGATAAAAAATTGGCCTAATCCTACTTATATTACAAAAATTACTGGCTGTACGAAATCAAGTCTTTCTAAGGATACAATTTTGTTTTGTGGGTGTTTTTGAATTTTTTTGGCTTTTTTCTCAAATTGCAATTTTGCAAATTTTATTGTACATTTTTTGAAATTCCTTGAAATCTACTGAAGATAGAGCTTAAGATTTTGCGGGCTTGTTTTAACATGCAATGTTTACAATTCCTCAATTTGCTTTGTAAAATATTGATTTGAATTTTAAATGTCTCTTGTAAACTCCACCCCCTAATAAAGCATATGTACCTAAGTAAAAATTTTGTTGTCAATGAATGACACAATGCACTGAAAATACATTTGGTGCTGCTTGTTTTCAGTATGCCAGAAAGCCTCATCTTCCTACCATTGCCAGAGCACCGTCAGTAGCAACAGAAATGGTATTAGTAAAGGGTATAACTTAAACA
The DNA here is from genome assembly GCA_021962125.1 of Bulinus truncatus. Taxonomy (NCBI): domain Eukaryota; kingdom Metazoa; phylum Mollusca; class Gastropoda; family Planorbidae; genus Bulinus; species Bulinus truncatus. The sequence goes on from JAGDYQ010000050.1 coordinate 1,252,027, forward strand.
TAGAACAATCTTTTAATTCAGTAAATAGCGTTTCACCTTTATAGCAAAATTTGCCTTCTTTTGCAAATCTTATAGCTAAATGTTAGCTTCGCTTTCCAGAAATGGTATTATTAAAGGGTATAGTTTAAAGATAGAACAATCTTTTAATTCAGTAAATACGTTTCACCTTTATAGCAAAATTTGTCTTCTTTTGCAAATCTTGTAGCTAAATGTTAGCTTCGCTTCCTGGTTAAGAGGACTTATCAAGCTGTATAGAAAATCCAGATGTTTTTTATGGACTGAGCCATTTTGTCAATCCTTTGCACTGTATAATTACTCAGTGGAATTCTTTTTATAATGTCGAAAGCTGGTTTTTGCAAAACTGCATATTACGTCACACTGGTAAAAAAGTTCTTCACCAAGAGTATGTGGCTTTCTGGACATAGCAATCAATAAATGTTATAAGAAGCATGCAGACCATCATCATCTCGCTTAGATGTTGTCCCCATGAGTTGTTGCAGTGACAGTATCTTCAAATATTTTTCTCTGACTGTTTGAAAAAAATGTTAAATCCTTATCTTTATTCCATGAAACAAACATGTTTTCTGCCTACTTTCTCTCGAACCATGCCATGCTTGCTGTTAACTTAATTAGCTTGCGCTACTAGTTTATTTATTGTTTTCTTTTATTTTAATTTCCATATTAATAAAGATGGGTCATAATTTTACTTTTACATTAAACCTTGCGCGGACCCCCAGCTGTTTAGGGACCACCAAATAAGTTTTAATTTTCCTCTGACCCCCTGAATGATACTGGGGACCCCTGACGTCCATAGGGACCACTTTGGGAACCACTGATCTAATATTTCATTTCTTGGAAAAATAAATGTAATAACCCTGCATTAATCTTTTTTTTCCCAAATTCTAGGTACTTCTTTCACTCATGTCTGTCTAGCATGCTTATTTTCTAATTATGAAGCCCGTGTCCAATGTGTACAGGCAAGGCTGCAAGCAATATCAATTTTAGGTATTCAAAAATTTTTAAAAATATTTTTATATATATCTATATATATATTATTATTTTCACTAATTTTAAAAGCATATCACTTTGAGATAAAAGTATAAAAAATTTTTACGATTTCTCAATGATGTTTCAAGCACGTGTCTGAAAAAATATTTCTGGAGAGAAAATCTTCTGAGAGAAATCACACTTGTTTATTAAACTAGTTTACTGGATTTGAGCATATTTTAAAAACAGATCTATTTAAAGAAATTAAAATTAATTTCAGTTATTTTTTATAGCAATAAAATACTTAGGCTTAAACAGCAGGGATATGTGTTAGGTATTTATTTATCCCAATATCCCTATAAACATGTAATATTTTCTGTTAAATTTTTATTTTTTAAGAAAAATTTTGAATGCTTGTTTTTATTTTTAACAGTGTATTCAAGTGCAATACAAGATAACATGAATGTCATATTATACCCAGGATTGATTGAAGAGCTTGTGGATATTGTTGAAATTAAGGATTCTGCTTTAGTTGTAAGTTTTGATAGATCAAGGCCTAATATTTTGGATTTGCATTTTTTTCCAACATTTTGAAAGCATTCATGTACTGTTTCTTTATTAATGATTTCTAAAGTAACCATTTCCATTTTAATCAAGTAAACAGAATTATATTTTTAACTCTCACAATCCTAATTGATTAAAAAGCTTAGCTTCTATGAAGTATTTTAGGCCAGGCTGCTATGGCTATACACACATCATTTAGTAAGTTCCTTAGCCCTAGGGGGCCATCAGGGAATAAATATTTCTAATAATGCTGTATTAAAAGCGTTGTGTGGCTGAAACAACGCCCTAATGCTTTATTAATATATATATTTATGCAATAAGCATTGCAGCATCACTAGCCTGATTAGAGAAGTGGGTATTTTTTAAATCATTCTATTATTATGATTTATTGCTGAGGAATGGTTTTGCTTAAACAGTGAAATGTCACTATAACGAAATTGACGGGGACTCAATATTCGCTCGTAATACTGAAAATTTGTTACATTGAAATGGGGGTTCGACAATGTCATTTTCTAGTCTCAATATATATCAATGCAAATATATTGTGGCATTCTACTAATTTCTCCAAAGATATTTAGCTAAAAATATGTTAAATTTTCTTTCCGTTTATTTCTTATTAGTTTAGCTACTAATTTATCTTTTAGCTTCCTACGGCAAACGGTCATTGAACCAAGGAGTGTAACTCATATATTTTTGTAACAGTTATTCAACATGACTCCCCTCCCTTAATTTGTAAGACCCATGTGCAATGTGCCTATGACGGCTCTGTTACTCATATTGTTTCATCTATTATGCAATGAAATATTTTTTTAAAAATACATATATGTTTATTTTTTTAACTAGGATAAATTTTATTACAATTAGAAAAAAAGTATAGTTATATAAGGTCAAATCACTCTTTTATTCTCCACTTCCTGTGTTATTAATTAAATACTGGTAGATCATGGTTGTCCTATGATGCTTAGCATACTGGTAGATCATGGTTGTCCTATGACGTCTTAGCATACTGGTAGATCATGGTTGTCCTATGACGTCTTAGCTCTTCTCCTCCCCTTACCACCTTGCTTAAACTCACCCCCCCTCGTTGTTACGTAATTGTGCCCCACTCATTCCATCCCCCCTTTCCGCTGTCCCAAGACGACACTTGACTCAGTACTGCACTGGTGCTATTAATTTTTACTATCATCATCAATAGAAGTTAAAGGTTACCATAACATCAGTGCTCGATTTAAGAAAAACCAGTATCGGGATGAAAAAATTCTGCAGATCCGGGTTAAATGTCGGAGCCGGGGATAACAGTTCTCAGTGCCGGGGATATCCCTCGGTAAATCAAGCTCTGCATAACATCTTACTCCTCTCACACTCCCCCTATTATCTAGTAACTGTGGTTGTCGTTGAGCTCAAGTTAACTTGAAATTTAGAAATTTGCCGAATTAATTTTTTTGGTAAGGGGATTAAATTAAATACCAGCAAAACGGCTATTTTTCGCAGTACTGAAAGTCAGAAATTTGTTACAACGACACTTTTTAACAGATTCTATATAAGTGAAGGGGAAGGGGCAAAAAAAAATTCGCTGTACTGAATATTTCGTTACACTGGCGTTGAACTATTATGTTACCATAGTAATTCAAGGAAATAAAAAAGATCAAATATTTTGTGTGTTTGATCTTTATTTAGTAATATCAGTGTATTTTGCATACACATTTAATTTGCTAAATCATGAGCGATTACTTACTGTAACACTATATTTTTTGTATATAATGTTATGGATGATGATGGATACTGTTGTAGATACCAGTGTAACATTGGAAGTTGTCAACGTTGTGGTTCTATCGTAGTTCCACCAAATGTAACTTGTGTGTTCCTCACTGCTGCTTCAATGTAACGTTATTGATTTGAACGTTATGTGCTTGTTGATGTAATGCTGCTCCAGATAACTATACTGGTTTTATGTATCTGCCGATATTATAATACTGGTTTAAGTAAGTAGCGCCAGTCTCGTTGCACTCTCAAACAACACACCAATTAATGAGGCAAAGTTCCACGATTCAATTATATTTATTAAACAATAAGAAAACATATGTAGTGTGAACTTGTGTGCAGCAGTATTCACAAAAATGCTTTGTACACTCACTTAGTATTCTATGTCCCCGAAAGGATTATATAGAGATTCTTTGACACTTAGTATTCTGAGTTCCCGAAGGAATTATTCAGAGATACTTCAATAAAATAGACTTTGACTGTGTACCGTAAAACTCAATAACTTGATAGCTTGTGCCTCTATTATTTCTCCACTAACTTCTCCTCTAACTATCTCTACAACTGGTGTCTTGATGGCCCTATATCTATCGTCTGTCTGCCGGTCTCTAGGTCTCTCGTCGATCTGTAGGTCTGTCAAAATCTCAGTTACATCTCATATTTATTAGGTGATGAGTTATCATGTGACTACAAAGCCCCAAGACTTTTCATTGGCTCCCCAACACCCTTTCTAACTCATCTACATATTAATGACCCTTTTCCAGCCCAGTGATTGGTGCGGCTAAAAACTCACTCTGGGCTAGTATTCCTTTGTCTGCTTAATTACATCTATCGTCACCTATCCTGGGGTTTACCGACCTGTGATGCCAGACTAATTTTACCCTAAACAAAGATCAACCGCTGTATTTCCAGTTATCAAAATATATAACTGTGTCCTGGACCCACGAACTTTCCATGTTGACTTATCCAACTAAACAGTGGTTCTCAAATTGTATGGATCTATCTAAAGCTATTGTTACACTTACAAAATCATTTTGTATTACATTTTTTTATTAAATAGGACATCAAATCTGCTGCGCTGAGAACATTGACATCTGTGATACACATAGAAAGAAATCCAAGGTTTGTATTTTATTTCCAAACTGAACCTAAAATTATGTGATACTCGGTGTCTGGGTTTGTTATATTGTGTGTGTTTGGTTGTTTGTGGACCAGAGGTGTGCGGATCGTGAAATTTAGCGTCCGCGTTCGTCCATGGATTTCTATCAATGTTGTCCGTTGTGTTTTAGTGTATAATTGTGGGTTTGTACATAGTGTATTAGTGTTTGTCTGTAATAGTGTATGATTGTGGGTTTGTACATAGTGTATTAGTGTGTGTCTGTAATAGTGTATGATTGTGGGTTTGTACATAGTGTATTAGTGTTTGTCTGTAATAGTGTATGATTGTGGGTTTGTACATAGTGTATTAGTGTGTGTCTGTAATAGCTTTAAGTGTGTTTGTACAAAGTGAATTAGTGTGTGTTTGAACATATTGTATGAGTGAGTGTTGGTATATAGTTTATTAATGTGTGTTTGTATAACTTTCAACGAATTACATCTTTTCCCATAACTGTCTATGAGAGATGTTTCTGTACACTATAAATCACACCAGAACGGACTGCGTGTGTTAGTTGAGATTTCATTGTACTCTAGAAAGAAGGAAGCAAGCTAAATGTGAAGGGGTATTATTTTCAGTGGCATGTACTTTTCCCAATGAGTGGGTGGGGGGTATCCTACTTTAATTCTGATGAATCGGCTTTTTTTTTTCATCACCCTCGTCTAGTTTTATAAAATTAAAGAGATTTGTTACATTCAGTTTGTATTCATCAAAAATGTACATAGCTTTAGTCTTAAAAGTCAAAACAAACTGTTATTGATTGATATACATTTTTTATACGCTAGCTGCGTACTGTTGAAATATAAAACTTTCTACCAGTGTTAAGATATTCCTTCGACCTCTGGTGACCTCGGTACGCCCAGGAAATGAGACGGTGTTTGTCAGTTTTAATGCACTCAGAATATTTTAGTAGCGGTTGTGTTTTTTTTTTGTATCGTGGTGTTTTATTTTTTGTAAAATGTAACGAATGAATATTATTTTTTATGACAGGTTCCCGAAACATTACAGTGACCACAATATGGATTGACTGACATATTATTACAGTGACCACAATATGGATTGACTGACAAAGTATTACGGTGACCACAATATGGACTCTTCTGACGAAGTTTTACTGTGACCACAATACGGACTCGACTGACGAAGTTTTACGGTGACCACAATAGGGACTCGACTGACGAAGTTTCACGGTGACCACAATACGGATTGACTGACGAAGTTTTACGGTGACCACAATAGGGACTCGACTGACGAAGTTTTACGGTGATCACAATACGGATTGACTGACGAAGTTTTACGGTGACCACAATAGGGACTCGACTGACGAAGTTTTACGGTGACCACAATACGGATTGACTGACGAAGTTTTACGGTGACCACAATAGGGACTCGACTGACGAAGTTTTACGGTGACCACAATATGGATTGACTGACGAAGTTTTACGGTGACCACAATAGGGACTCGACTGAAGAAGCAGTATTCCCCAGGGTGTTAGGCTAAGGGTAAGATCTAAGCTTAAAACAGAGGAGACAAAGTAGAACCTTATTGGGTCAAGTCCTGTTAATGAATCCTCGGGACAGTGGTGCCCAACTGGTGGAAATGGACTAAGATAACTGAAAGTTCTCCATAGCAGGACTGGACAGATGAATAAGAGGAAAAAGGGGGTGTCAAGTGGTAACTCCTTGGATTTGGCTTGGTTCCACTGGCATCTGTTAATGATATATAGTAGCTGTGAGATAGACCAAAGTCCAACTTTTAAGATATCATGAAAATGTCAACTTAATTATATGGTCTTTTTATTTGATCTTAGGAACGACATTAAGAAATTTAATATACCATGTAGACACCCTTCATGATGGTATTTCATGTAGACACCCATCATGATGGTATCTCATGTAGACACCCTTCATGATGGTATTTCATGTAGACACCCATCATGATGGTATCTCATGTAGACACCCTTCATGATGGTATTTCATGTAGACACCCTTCATGATGGTATTTCATGTAGACACCCATCATGATGGTATCTCATGTAGACACCCATCATGATGGTATCTCATGTATTCCGCTAATGCAGTGTTTTTCAACTTTTTTTATTCAGGGGAATCCTTTGGTGTCGTCAGATTTCTGGCGGAACCTGTATACCCCTTTATGTCCCTTCATGGCCCTGAATTTTTGCTATTAAAATTTTTTTTAATTCAACCGCGGAACCCCTGGCTGGCCTTTGCGGAACCCCGGTTGAAAAACACTGCGCTATTGCATATAATTGAAAGTATTGTATGCTCCTATCGAGTCCTTTAATCTTTTTTTCTTCTAACATATTCATTTAAAACCTCTAGATGTAGTTCGTTTATCGACAAGATTTATATTTTTTATAATATGGCCCAGTTAGCATAGCTATGATCATAATCAAACAAAGTAAAGCAAACATTTAGGTGAGTGTGTAGAATATTACACAATAGTCTAGTTAGAATAATGGAGCTTGGTGATTGTGACGGCGTATCCTATTCAAATAGAAATCAATTTAAAATTCAACATTATATTCACCGTGTGTCAAATATTTGTCCTCTGCTTAAAAATCTGTTTATTTAGTAAAGCCAACACACATTAATAGTAAGTAAATAGTGCAGTGGCGTAGCTAGAGTAAACGTCACCCGGGGCGGTCCGTTCAAACGTCACCCAAGTGACCCCACACGACCCTTTGCTGAATGGTTAAGTGTAGCTAAATTTTCATAAATACTCTACCTCTAGGCTCTACTTTACTCTACTGACTGGAACGTTACTGCTTAAATATGCCCCAAGACAAAATCCGAATCCAATACCACAAAACAAATAGTTCAAAGCCATATCCGACAATCTCACAATCTCGACTGGCGCATGGTTGACCGGAGGTAATGTTGTATAAGATTCATTTTGGAGAAACTTCTTTCACATGATGCCACAGAAACACATATTTTCAGAAAGAATCTTAAAGTCAGCGTATGATATGGCAATGATTCAAAAAAGTCCCACTTGATGATAAACCGTAGGAGTTGCAGTACAATCCAGTGCTTGGCTTCCTCCAAGTTTATTTCGGCTGCTTGTACGTGTTGTCTTAAACGTGGAATTTCTAGACAAAGGTCTTCTTCAGCTCATCATACACGGTTGAGAGCTTGGTAACAAACAACTGTATTTCTTCGTCGTTGGCACAAATAATATGGTCTGGCTGAAAGGCAGAAAAAGTCAGCAAAATGTCATTCTCTGCCTTTCCTCTCGTATCTAACTCCATATGAAAACGGTCCAGAAAATCTAACATTGCTCTCTTGGTCTCCTGCTGCAAGGACGATCCAGCATCTCTCCTGGTAATCTTCTCTTCCTTACACAAGACTGATTGCTAGTAAACGAATGTTTGCCACAAAGGTTCAAAGAATGATTGGAACAAGGTAAAAAAATTGCCTTCGGATAAGTGTACCTGACCGCGACATACATGAATATCCAGTCCTTCGTTTTCTATTTTCTCGAGGATATCGCCAGTCAATGCAGTAGCTGTTTTACCTTTCAGATTTACCCTTCAGATAAAAAAATCCAAGTAATGACTTCAACTGTACTACCGCTGATGTGTACATATCTAATTACGGTTGACATGTGATCTGTATGCAAAACGTCCGGTCACATTTCCTGTGTTGGTTGGGTTTTTATAACAATTCTATTTTCAGACTATTTTCGCACCTTAGCCTGGCTGAAAAATTTTGTTGGAGGTGACATTGTGTCAACCTCTATATGCTGTCACCCGGGGCGGTCCGCCCCCCTTAGCTACGCCAGTGAAATAGTGACTTAAATAGGGGTGAGCAAACTACTGCCCTTGGGCCGCATGCAGCCCGTCAGAGTATATTTTGCGGTCCGTATGCATGTACAAGTTGCGATCCTATGTTGTTGATAATTTTCTTTGTTTAGAGTTTTTGCTATATTTTTGAAATTTTATTTCGATTATTTCATTTGAATTTAGGAATATTAAATCAGAATATTGGTGATTACTAACCATTAATTGTTAACATCCCTATTCGAATCTGTACAAAATTAACCATGAGTGTTGGCAAAAAATGAAAGATTGAGGAAGAATGTCATGTTTGTAATGACGAATGGACTGCTATATGCTGCTTCACCAGAGTTGGGAGCAACTCAGTTTGCATGCTGTGGCATGAGTGTGTGATTGTCTTTAAGGAGTGCACCTTAAAAAGACACCACCAAACAAAACATATGGATTTCTGGCACAATTTAAAAAGAAAATCCAGGAGTTGATTAATAATTTAAAGACGTTACAATCGAAGCCTGTTTGGTGCTGTCCCATAAGATTGTAAAATGGATGAAGTCTTTTTCTGACTGCGATTTCTTCAATGAATTTTCGTCACATGTAGCAAGCATTATATGTCTAGAACAGAAAGCCAAATTTGACATTTCTTATCAAGGAGAACTGTTGAAAAGATAAGTAACAATTTGATGCACCAGCCTCGAGATGCAAGCAAAGACTTTTTGTGGTACTCTCTTGCGTTGGATAAGCAACTGATTTAGTTTGTATTTTAAAATGTAACGTACATGTACAATAGAGTGTGAATGTGAAATAAAATAACTAATACATGGTGATTATCATTAATTCATATTTTCATTCGTTGTCAATTGCAATTGAGGTAGATAAAATATATTTAACAATCATGTTATCAATGTGGCCCTCCATAAAAAAAAGTTTGCCCATCACTGACTTAGTGGATGTATCATGGGACGAGATGAACCAGGTAGACCAGACAAAAGCAATTAATGACCCACGGGCCATGTCAGACACATCAAGCACAGTGCTCGATTTAAGAAAAAACCAGTGCCGGGGATGAATGTCTATGATTTCATCCCCGGCTGGGCTATATTAGCTAAAGCAGAGCCGGGGATGACAGGTCTCAGTGCCGGGAATATCCCCGACATCCCCGGCGGTAAATCGAGCCCTGGTCAAGCAGTTGAATCAAACACGTCCTATGATTGTCCCAGCTTGTCCACATCTATGACGTGTACATTTAATGTATTTTGTTCTATCAAATGCTTCATCAAACTCCTCTTGCACCGGTCCTCCTGTTATTTTTATAAAAATAAAATGCGCACTAGTGGATAAAAAAGTTTGTTAACACCTGATCAAAAAGTTTGTTAACACCTGAGGTAGACGAACATAAGATATGACTTAATAGTGATTTCTAAACATCAAATTCAGGTGTTAACAAACTTTTTGATCAGGTGTTAACAATATGTGAAATATTTAGTATTTACCAATCATATCCGACATTTAGAATCGTAAGAGTTAAGCTTTGATCTAGTAATAATTTCATTTCCGATACAGATGTATCACAATTTAAATGGAATTAGGTAACACAATGTTTTTGTTTTTTCTCCTCAGTAAAATAGTTCGTTAAGATAAACAAGCAGAAAAAATATCAACAACTTGTGTTTAAATTTAAAAGAAAATTATTGTAACAAAATAAATTGCTCATATAATTTTGTTTTAATTGAAACATTCATACATTGATTGACTGTGTTAGTTTCACGAATTTTGTTAGTTTCACACATTATGTTAGTTTCACACATTATGTTAGTTTCACGCATTATGTTAGTTTCACACATTGTTAGTATCACACATTATGGTAGTTTCACGCATTATGTTTGTTAGTTTCACGCATTATGTTAGTTTCACACATTGTTAGTATCACAAATTATGTTAGTTTCACACATTATGTTAGTTTCACGCATTATGTTTGTTAGTTTCACACATTATGTTAGTTTCACACATTGTTAGTATCACATATTATGTTAGTTTCACACATTATGTTAGTTTCACGCATTATGTTAGTTTTCACATATTATGTTAGTTTCACTCATTATGTTTGTTAGTTTCACGCATTTTGTTAGTTTCACGCATTATGTTAGTTTCACACATTATGTTAGTTTCACACATTATGTTTTATAGTTTCACGCATTATGTTAGTTTCACGCATTATGTTAGTTTCACGCATTATGTTAGTTTCACACATTATGTTAGTTTCACGCATTATGTTAGTTTCACGCATTATGTTAGTTTCACGCATTATGTTTGTTAGTTTCACGCATTATGTTAGTTTCACACATTATGTCAGTTTCACGCATTATGTTAGTTTCACGCATTATGTTAGTTTTCACATATTATTTTAGTTTCACACATTATGTTAGTTTCACACATTATGTTAGCTTCACACATTATTTTTGTTTCACACATTATGTTAGTTTCACACATTATGTTAGTTTCACGCATTATGTTAGTTTCACGCATTATGTTAGTTTCACGCATTATGTTAGTTTCACGCATTATGTTAGTTTCACGCATTATGTTTGTTAGTTTCACACATTATGTTAGTTTCACGCGTTATGTTAGTTTCACGCATTATGTTAGTTTCACGCATTATGTTAGTTTTCACATATTATTTTAGTTTCACACATTATGTTAGTTTCACACATTATGTTAGTTTCACACATTATGTTAGTTTTCACATATTATTTTAGTTTCACACATTATGTTAGTTGCACACATTATTTTAGTTTCACACATTATGTTAGTTTCACACATTATGTTAGTTTCACACATTATGTTAGTTTCACACATTATGTTTTATAGTTTCACGCATTATGTTAGTTTCACTTATTATGTTAGTTTCACACATTATGTTAGTTTCACGCATTATAAGTGTTATTTTTTATGAAAAACTGTATTCAACTTTTGGCCTAATTAGACACAAATCTTGTATTGCCATCTAGATCCCATATGGAGTTCGGACTAGCCGCATCAATTCTCTCTACTTTTCCAAACCATTTCACTCATGTCTGCAACACAATCTCCATGTCAGTTATCTCATGTCTGCTACACAATATCCATGTCAGTTATCACATGTCTGTTACACAATCTCCATGTCAGTTATCACATGTCTGTTACACATTCTCCATGTCGGTTATCTCATGTCTGTTACACAATCTCCATGTCAGTTATCTCATGTCTGCCATATATTCTCCCAATAATCTCATACCACGCCTTCCGTATCACTCCTGCCACGTCTTCCGTATCACTCCTGCCACTCCTCCGTATCATTCCTGCCACGTCCACTGTATCACTCCTGCCAAGTCCACTGTATCACTCCTACCACTCTTCCGTATCATTCCTGCCACGTCCACTGTATCACTCCTGTCACGTCTTCCGTATCACTCCTTCCACGTCTTCCGTATCACTCCTGCCACGTCCACTGTATCACTCCTGTCACGTCTTCCGTATCACTCCTTCCACGTCTTCCGTATCACTCCTGCCACGTCCACTGTATCACTCCTACCACCCTTCCGTATCATTCCTGCCACGTCCACTGTATCACTCCTGCCAAGCTTCCGTATCACTCCTGCCACGTCCACTGTATCACTCCTGCCACTCTTCTGTATAATTCCTGCCACGTCCACTGTATCACTCCTGTCACGTTCACTGTATCACTCCTGCCAAGTCTTCCGTATCACTCCTGCCACTCCTCCGTATCATTCCTGCCACGTCCACTGTATCACTCCTGTCACGTCTTCCGTATCACTCCTGTCACGTCTTCTATATCACGCCTGTCACGTCTTCCTTATCACTCCTGTCACGTCTACTTTATAACGTTTGCCTTATCAACAATCTCTGCCATATTTTTTTTATAAATAACTTCAAATTAAGGCATTGACCAAGGAATCATACAATCCTCAGCTTTATGGTGTTTGAACATTGTTACGCCTTCGTTTAGACTAACAAACTGTAACGGTTTCTGTCTAGTGTAGTGTTTTCAAAATGTGTTAATAACCACATGTCCATCCGTCAGCCTATGTGTCTCCCTTGCTGCCCGCCATTGTATTAAATGCATTAAACAGTAAAATATTATTCCTTAAATTGTACGTATATTTATATAAACTATCATTACTTATATAAAAGCGTAGATTTGCCCAACGTGATTTATAGATTATTATTATAATCAACTAATGTAATGACTTATTAAAAACAATACATTGTTTTCAAAAAACTTTGTTTTTCATTGTATATATTTTAGTATTCAGTGAAATCAACGTGCTAATTATTTGTTTCACACTTTTGCCTAATTTATATTTTCTATATAAACCTAAAAATAGCTTCACTATACGTGTTCTGTACCTCCACGTTTATTTTGTCATTGTAATCTCTTTGTTGATCCCATGACCCGCCATAGATGAAAGTAATCTGGAGATCAAGAAAGGGCACAACAAAACAGTCTGTGATGTTTACATGATGTAGAATAGAATCATCACATCATTTCAGGTATTTAAAAAAAAAAAATAGTTACAACAAACATAACTGTAGACAATGTCAGTCTTAATAAACTCGTGGTCTGCAATATTTCTAACTGTAGACAATTTCAGTCTTAATAAATTCGTGGTCCAAATGTAGACTATTTCACTGCTAATGTCATTATAACCGGAAACATTTTAAATGTAGACTATTTCACGGCTAATGTCATTATAACCGGAAACATTTTAAATGTAGACTATTTCACTGCTAATGTCATTATAACCGGAAACATTTTAAATGTAGACTGTTTCATCGAACATTGTTTTAAAAAAAAATTCTAAACCCAGTGGTAAATGAGGCTGTTTAATGGGGAAAAGTGAACCTATTCTGAGATTTGATTGCTTAGTTTGCCTGTTTACTCTTAGGCTGCAATAAATATGTACAATGAGTTAGATGGATAAATCAAACTATCGAAATCGTGCTCACTGGTTGCACACAGGATTTAGAGACATATCCGCCATTTTGTTAGGGCCATCAGCTAAAGGACATATATAGAAACATTTAGAGATATACCGAGGTCAAAGCCACAACTGCCTATTAGATGCTGATTAGTTTTGTCCAAGGGGTATATACAATTTTATAAATGACAATTATTACCAGAAACGCTACCCCCCCCCCTTTCACAATAAAACGTTATACAACCAACCAACTTCAGAGCAACCCCCCCTTTCACAATAAAACTTTATACAACCAACCAACTTCAGAGCAACCCCCCTTTCACAATCAAACTTTATACAACCAACCAACTTCAGAGCAACCCCCCCCTTTCACAATAAAACTTTATACAACCAACCAACTTCAGAGCAACCCCCCCCTTTCACAATAAAACTTTATACAACCAACCAACTTCAGAGCAACCCCCTTTCACAATCAAACTTCTTCACAACCAACCAACTTCGAGCAACCCACTTTCTGCAGGCAAACTTTATACAACCAACAAACTTCAGAGCAACCCCCACCTTTCACAGCTAAACTTTGCTACAGCCAACCAACTTCAGGCAGCCCCCCTTTCACAAATAAAGCTTTATACAACCAACCAACTTCCAGAGCCAACCCCCCCTTTCACAATCAAACTTTATACAACCAACCAACTTCAGAGCAACCCCCCCCCTTTCACAATAAAACTTTATACAACCAACAAACTTCAGAGCAGCCCCCCACCTTTCACAATAAAACTTTATACAACCAACCAACTTCAGAGCAACTTTCACAATAAAAGTTTTATGCAGCCAACCAGACTTCAGAGCAGCCCCCTTTCACAAATCAAACTTTATACAACCTACCAACTTCAGAGCAACCCCCCTTTCACAATGAAACACTTTATACAACCAACCAACTTCAGAGCAACCCCCCTTTCACAGTCAAACTTTATACAACCAACCAACTTCAGAGCAACCCCCTTTCACCATAAAACTTTATACAACCAACAAACTTCAGAGCAGCCCCCCACCTTTCACAATAAAACTTTATACAACCAACCAACTTCAGAGCAACTTTCACAATAAAAGTTTATACAACCAACCAGACTTCAGAGCAACCCCCCTTTCACAATAAAACTTTATACAACCTACCAACTTCAGAGCAACCCCCCCCTTTCACAATAAAACTTTATACAACCAACCAACTTCAGTGCAACCCTCCTCCCCCTTAACTAATATCATTAAATAATTCATTTATTGTAAGAATAAAAGGCTAAACACGGTGAATTGATAAACGACAATTGAAACATTTGAGACAATGTTACCCTGTATTGTAACAACGTTATCCTTTATTGTAACTATATGTATATGCCTATTCATTATTATTTAAATGAGTTTTATTCTATTGTATACAACAATACATTGAATAGTGTCGTCGTTCAAAAGTTTGCGGGGTGGGAGACATATGAGGGTTCCCTTCCTAAAACAATTCATTATATGCGCCCCCCCCCCACACACACACAATGAAGCTATTGATATTGGAAACATCTGGGCGAGAAATAAACTCATAAATTCATACTGAATGTTAGCCGCATAGTATAAACCAATCAGAATGTGAGATTCAAACATAGAACTTTTCTCCAGTAATCTAGTCAGCAATATTCAAGTAGTTCGAAAGTTTCGGGAGATTTATTAATTTTAAAACAGTTAAATCAAAATTTAGAATTTCATGTTAGTTTACAGCAAAAAAAAAGTGCCGGAGTTCAGTTCTGTGGCCCTTTTGCCCTTGTGATTAGGTAATCCTGTAGGTGTTCTAGTTGCCCTGTCTATACAAATAATTTTGATTCAACGTATTTATCATTTATTTGTGCTCATTTTAGTGCATTTTCGAGAAGTCGAATACGCTATTGTCCCCGTTTTGTCCGTATGTCTGTCTGTCTGTCTAACATCACCCTAGATCTCAGCAACTATAAGTCCTAGACCCATGATGTATATACTTTTTTGTAGGTCTTGGCCTGCCATTCCTGCATCAAAAGTCCATATAGCGATCTGACCTCTGAGGGCAGGGCATCAGTGTTTTTTTACCGTTTTTTACTATATAAGCTATATTAATAATTATGTCATTTTCATGGCCCCCATTCTACACCGTATACGCTTTGGTGGCGCACCAAATGAATAGGTTTTTGAACGGAAGTGAAACAAGATTGGCAACAGCAATTTATCAAACAACAATTGACGGAGTTTTCGGACGATTAAATGACTTCAGTTTAGAATGTTTCACTTATGAGTCCTATTTCAGTGACCACAAACCACTTGTAGTTAGATTTAAGAGAAAATAATTTTTTTAAAATATAAAGAAACGTCTAATTTTTTGTTCAGATATATGCATTGCACAATTTAATTTATAAACATTTCCAAAATTTACAAATATTTACTGAAAGCTAACATACATACAAAAATGCGCTTACACGTCCTGTTTCCAGAATGGAACAGGCTTAAGTTGCTGGTTTAAAATAAAAAAAATATTTTCAGTGTTAAATACATGAAAATATAAAATTAAAGCAAATTTCAGTATCAATATAATTTAATTGTAAAAAAAATGAAAGCTATTATTTCATGTGATCTTTATTATAGACGTGAATCCAATAAATTAAAAATATGTTTTGATGGGAAAACTATCAAACAAGGAGAAAACTAGAAGGTCAAAAGTAGTGATATTTCCATAACTTTCAATAGTTGGGTGGGACCAGTGGTCACCCGAACAGCTTCCAACTTTTTATTAACTCAACAAACAGCACCATAACTACAATTACTCTATATGTTAATGTTATTGTGTGCGTTATTAAAATAATGCCATTGATTGTAATCTATATAATCAAACTCAACCCGGTCCTCCTATTTTTTTTCCTTCAGCCTGTTTAGAATTATAACAAAGCCGAACACACTTCTCCATCAACCCCCCCCCCCCCCCCCAATCTTGATATAATATTAAGACTCATAGTGAGTGGTGTAACATTCATGTTTTTATAATAAGACAAGTTTCATATGAACCTACCTTGAAGGTTGTTGAATAATGATGTTTTTTTAAAGCAACTAATGAAAACATAAAAAAATGAATTAATTTCCTTTAGCGAATAATTCTGTATTGTCAACCAGGCTTGTATTGTAACTGTAATTAGTATAAGTAGATGCGTAATGTTTTTACTGTTAATAATTATAATACTTGTAGTGACAAAAGCTTCGTAGTTTCAAGACAATAGATACATTTTGGAACAATAAAAGGCACACATATATATTTGTGTATATTTAAAGTTGGTAAATAAAAAGGTCGTTTGGAAGTTACAACGATATAGTTTATTTGTATAATTTATCCTATTAAATGTGAGTGCGGACTCAGTAAAGTTGACCAATGAACCACAATTTTTGAAGATAACATTATTCTGCAATTAAAAAGAATATATTTTCAGACTTTTGGAAATGAAATTGAAAAGTATATTTTTCATTTTGACAGAGCTGGTCTTCTGTACAGCAAGATTTACAGGTAAATATGGAGAATTAAAATAAAGTATAGATATGGATAAAAAAAATACTAGCCTATACTAGGAAGTGGTCTTTGGGGGAAAATGGGGGGTGGACTATCACCTCAGGCACCTAGTTGGGATATTTTTTTTCAATTACCTAACTGTAGCAATACTAAACAATAGTTACAGGTACATCGCATGAAACACCTTCTAATGACACACAAAAATAGGCCGCGAGTACTGCCGAAGCCGCCTGTGTTAATTTGTTTCTAACTTAACGAGTAGTTCATTAGCAAACACCATCAGTCGTAAATGAACACCTGGAACGTATTTAATTACCCAGAATGAAGTTTTTGTTCATCACATTCATGTCACTAGTGAGGCAATACACAATATTAGGCCTATATGTTAATTTCATTTCAAAACTGAGTATCTTCAGAATATAAATGTGAGTTGCGACAAAATTATTTTTTACAAATAAAGGATCGAGAATGTATTAGGGTGGTGCTTAGAAATGAACTTTCAAAAATCTCTGCTCTCACCCCCTATTTTTGTTCGTTTATATTTAGAAACTCTTAAAATAAAATATTCAGTTCATGTTTACTGGTAGCTCAATGGCGTCAAAGTTTAGGAGTATTGGACCGTGATGAAAATACATAGTGTACTGCACTGTTGTTGTGTGTATAACACTGTATAATATTAATTCAAGTTATGTGGATTGTCCTACACTGCTGTACTAAGCATATAAAACATGTAAATAGGCCCGGAAGTGGTAATTTATTTAATACACAGCAGGCCTAGTAGGCCTAGACAAAGAAACTATTAGCAACACAGTATAGGCCTACCTACACCACCGAGAAACTATTGGCAACGTGCCAGTTTGGCAATTTGCCAGCAAACAAATAGTTAAGAGATAAATTTTATAGCAATGGCTGGGTTAGACCGGACATTATCTGACAAGGAAAGACGTACAGCAGACAGAAAGCAGCGGATGATGGTAAAACACCAAGAGATGAAAGACCAGGAAAAGAGGCTTCTGAGTCAACAGTCCTTGTATCCTCGTCATGTAGCAGTAGCTCAGCTGAGGAGAATGACAGCACAGAGCAGAGTACAACAGAATGTGAAGAACCTGTTGCAAGCTGCTCATCTCAAACACCTGCTACTGCTAAGAAAAGGAGAGGCAAAAAGCCAATTCTAACACCTCGATTAACAGCTGCACTGGATCGAACAAAAATGTCAAGCAATTCAGCAACACTTGTCATTGCTGAGACAGCCACGTCCCTTGGTCACGATGTTCTAGATCTGGCTCTGAACCGTTGGACAGTTTGCCGTCAAAGAATGCTACACAGATCCCAGTACGCGGAACATCTCAAAGCCGAGATCTAAGCTAATTATCCTATGGTTGTGCATTGGGATGGAAAGTTGATTCCGGATCTCACAAATAAAGAATGCATCGACAGACTTCCTGTAATTGTTTCTGGGAAAGGAGCATCACAGTTGTTAACTGTTGCGAAACTGCCTTCCAGAACTGGTGCTGCACAGGCCGGAGCTGTCTTTCAAGTTCTGCAAGACTGGGGTGTTAGTGACAAGATCAGAGGCATGTGCTTTGATACTACTAGTTCCAACACTGGTCGGATTAGTGTACCTGCAAAAACTTCAGCGAGGTCTTCTATCACTTGCTTGCAGACATCACATTATGGAACTGATTCTGGGCGCAGTCTTCCAAGTCTGTCTAGGTGCCACTTCATCTCCTGGGGTTCTGCTATTCAAACGCTTCAAGGATCATTGGCAGTTCATTGACAGAGCAAACTATGAAACATCTCTGACAAATTCAGACGTCTCTACTTCGCTAGAAGATGTGCGCAACTCTCTGATTGAATTTGCTCAGTAGCATATTCAAGAGCAGCAGCCAAGAGATTATTATCGAGAGTTCCTGGAACTTGCTCTGCTTTTTCTTGGGGTTGTGCCTGACAGGAGTGCACTTCATTGCTCCTGGAGCAATGCACCATGCTGGCTGGATGTCGAAGGTTCTGTACAGCCTGAAGATATGGATGTTCAAAGGGCAATTCAGACTGACAACCAAGGAAGAGAGAGGTCTTCAAGAGATGTGCATCTTTATTGTACGTGTCTACATGAGAGCCTGGTTCACTGCTAATCTGACAGCCGCTGCTCCATACAATGATATGCTGTTGATCCAATCAATTCTCAGCTACTCCGGAATCAACAGAGCTGTTTCCAGTGCTGCATCCAACAAGTTTTCAAAGCACCTCTGGTACCTGTCCCCTGAATTGGTTGGGTTGGCATTCTTCGATGATCAGGCATCGGCGGAAACAAAAAGATGCATGGTAAATTCCATGAATGAAAGCGGTAATGAGGAGCCAGAGGACATCAAGCTAATCTCTGTTGATTTGGAATCCTTCAACAACAGGAGGCTCGAGGACTTCGTGTCGCCAAAGTCTAAGAGATTCTTTGACATGATGGAGCTTCAGACTGGATTCCTGGATGCTGACCCAGATGAGTGGACCAACCATGAAGATTATCGGCGATCTGTGGAGACCGTTAGGCAGATTCAGGTTGTCAACGACCATGCAGAGAGGGGTGTAGCATTGATTAAAGAGTACAGTGGAATCCTCACCAGAGATGAGGAGCAACTTCAGTTCCTGCTGCAGACTGTTCAACAGCATCGACAATCCTATCCAGACACTAAGAAACAGACATTGTCCAAATGACTTCTTATCGGACTGATAACATTGAACTATAATTAAAGGTAGAATATTGTAGATGCAGGATTGCTTGTGCTTGTTTAATAATTCATTCTACTGTTTAATGTTGTGTTTGAGAAACTATCTTTGGTTAAAAAAGCCAAAAATTCCAAAAGCGTGATCTGTTTACTTGTTGAACGTAGCCTACCTAAACTTTGGCTTCATTGAGCTACCTCTAAATATTAAGATATCAGCACTATTTTTTTTCTAGATGTTTCTACATCCAAAGGAACAATTTAAAGGGGTGAGACCTAAAGAAATCAAGTTTTTAATTTTTAGTGGTTCCTAAGCACCACCCTAATATATATATTATTTTTTTAGCCGCGGAAATTAGCTCGCTCACTCGCTCGCCAGGCGAGCCGATTATGTATTAGATTAGTTAACAATATTTATTAGAAATAACTCTTGCATTGGATTAAACAGCTGTGTTACAGAGTTATATACCTTGTTGCTAGTAAACAATTTTTATCTATTGTCTTCATTTATTCCTGCCTTTCATGTAA
Source organism: Bulinus truncatus (assembly GCA_021962125.1). Classification (NCBI taxonomy): domain Eukaryota; kingdom Metazoa; phylum Mollusca; class Gastropoda; family Planorbidae; genus Bulinus; species Bulinus truncatus. The sequence goes on from JAGDYQ010000050.1 coordinate 1,272,075, forward strand.
ATAGACCAAAACTATCCTAAACCTATCCTATATATATATATATATATATATGTCACAACCCAATTTGAACAACTCGTGGTCTAGGGGTACACTGACGAGAGGTTCACCCAGGTCCCCGTAGGTTGGACATACACATAACAGTTGTATACATATAAATATGACGTATACAATCAATAACTCTGTATAAATAATATAAATAATAACTTTAATACCACTTTATAACTGACTATACAGAAAAATATAGGATTTATGTGACGATTTGCATCACCCACAATATTATTACATTCAATAAATAGACTAAATTATAATAGATCAGTTATTACATTATAATTGCCAGCTGGTCTCTCAATCCTGGGCCGTCCAGGTCTCAAATGCCTCCAGAACGACTAGATGTCAGGGCTGTTACGGTGCACTTCAGGCAGGGCCATTTCACGTCCGATACGACTTAAACGTTACTTCCAGATTCAGGGCCTACATGTTACAAACAACATCATGTACGATATGCATATATATGACCACACAATGCTACTTCGATATTACAATATGCAGCGCATTGTCTAAACTATACAACATACCTCCAGAACGATCAACCTATCACACACACATCACCATCTTCATGTAAATGTATCTGTTATATCAAATATGGTGAATGCATAATAAACACACACATCAAACATGTATGTAAATAAGCCGTTACAGGGCATGGGCGAATGCAAACGAAATAAATGTAAAAAATCTATGCGTTGTACGTCACCAGCGGCTGTTCACTAACAGAGCGCCACAGGTTTCGTTTTTTATAACATGCGCACCAAGATGTGAACACATCCTTTCAAACATACTCCCTTCACCTACTCTATGATATCTTGACATTATATATATATATATATATATATATATATATATATATATATAGAGAGAGAGAGAGAGAGAGAGAGAGTCATTCATTGCCTGTAAGGAGCATATAACGAAAAATATAAATACTACACTTTATCTGTGCCAAATACCTGTCTTATTGAAACTGTTACCTAAGCGTAGGTACATTTATTGAATGATGCGAGCTTAGAGTTTAGCTAGAATTTGTAAAATAAAATTTTAAAAATTAAATGGTCAAAATAAATGTATAACTTTATTTATTTAATAATATCTAATTTAATTTATGTTATTGGCAAGTCTCAATCTGTGCTAATTGTTTTAAAGAGAACATGTACAATGTACACATTTTGTGCAGTTCAATGAATTGCCGTAATACTGTAAAAAGACCACGATGTCGCACCAACTTTTCGCGATACAATGATTTTCTTCATGATGCTTTGTATACTTAGAAATTTGCAGCTGCATTTATGCTCTTTTATTTATCACCTAAGAATTTTTTTTCTCTATCTCTATTATTTCAGCTAAATAGGCCTACATAGAAATATGAGTCAGCGATAGATGAGTTAGTGATATATGAGTTTGATATATCTGAGTCAGATATATTTGAGTCAGAGATTTCTTAGATACTTTGGTTTCTTTGGAGATCACTGTTTTCCGGAAGAGGAAGTCTAAAATATAAACAAAGATGGCAGCAGGAAATTACAATGAAATAGTGTCAATCAAAGCATTCAAATCCATCCGGAAACAACAACTGACATTTGAAAATAAAAAAAGAACTGTCGTAAACAATAGTAATCGATCTGTTGATAACAATTTGTTTCATGGGCGACTGGTAAAAAGCGTTATCATTTTTGACAACATGTCTAATGCTGAGTTGGTACAATGTATAGATGTCACGTCCACAATTAAACGTCATGTTGATAAACATCGGTTAGGTCACACAGAACATCTTTTTGAAGACATGTCATTGTTAGCGTTAGTGGAAAGCATTAAGACAATAGTGAGACTTAGGCGCCAGATTAGTTTGAAACGACGGAGCTTGCAAAAAAGCCCAAAGTAATTTACAGCCATGAGAAACATGGTTAGATTATTACAAGAACTGGGGACCTAATAAAAAAATATATCATGCAATATGACAAGGCTACTCAAAATATTATGTCCATTTGCATCTCTAACCATGATATATCCAAGATGAAATGATTTAAAACTGTTTTAGTCCCGCCAAAATGATTTTGCATTATATTATTAATCATGAATGGATTCTTAAAACTTATGTTTGAATATATTGTGTTAGTTTGTCATTTTATGAAATTTATTATTTAATTTTGATTTGTTTTTTTTTAATTCCGCATCGAACCAAATAATAACGCTAAACATTAATTACAAGTTATATATGAAAAACACAAAGGACACATTTTCTATGTTTATTGTATAATCAATTTGTTTATTAATACGTCCAAATTAGCTTGAGCAATCTTTCAAAGAAAGATTTTAAAATCTTATTTGATCCCATTTATGACTACAAAGTATTTCATAAATCATGTAATAATTATTTTGAAATTTCGTTCAAATATTTTGCAGAGTATAATAAATTACTTTAATTTGTCATTTTTAATTAAAAAAAATTGTTATACTCTTTTTTTTTATAAATTCAGCATAATTATAAAACACAACAGTTTATAAGAAATTCAAAAATGATAATCAAATAAAGAAATAAGGTAAAACAAAATGTATCAGATAATCGAAGTCGTAATTATATGCTTAAATGTACTATAACAAGATACAACAAAGACTGACTTTTTATAACAAACCTTTTTTAATGCATATATCCTAGCTGTACCCTGCAAAACCGTTCCATAGAGTTATATCCCTTTAGGCTGGATCTGTAGGCTAGGTTATTTTTGGTTTCGAGCAGATCCGATTTTTTTCATGATTGTAATTTAAAATGGAATACTGTTGTATTAATTCTTTACTTTCGATTTAACGCAGAATCCAAATCGCTATTATATTATTAGATATTAAAATTTAGCAATGCATGCGCGTGTACCACTGCTTTGGCCTAACAGCACGAGGTAATTTCGTGCTAGCATAGATCTACCTGTCTGAAACATGTAGTATTATTGATGCGAGGGAAGTGGTCCATTTATTAGTGCCGTTTGTCATAATTAAACACAGCTATATCTCTTAATTAGTTTTGAGAATTTTTTAACGTCATATTTGTGAAAACAAAAATAATTATTTGCAAAATTGAGTATTTAATTATGCATTGTCATGCAGCAAGAACACGTATGCCAAATTTCCAGAAATTCTATCACTAAAACGTGAATCAAAATTGATTACAATTTACGTGCTTCTACACTATGGTTATTTAATAGCTTAAAAATTGTAATATAATACTAGCGGTCTCGCGTCTGCGTTATATCAAAAGTAGATATCAAGAATTCAAAATGGCGTTTTGCCGGCTATTCGATTCAATGAATGCTTGTTTTAATGTACAATTTTTAAAGAGTTTCTGCAGTTTTCAAACATGAAACCCAAAAGCCAAAAAGTGAAATAATTCCATGCAAATTTTTTTTTTAATTTCTACAAGATATTTCATCTTTAAATCGTTTAAAAACCAGAAAAAACGTAGTCTACCGATCAAACATAAAAGAATATAACTCTATCAACTCTATGCACAAGGTTTTGCAAAATACAGCTAGTCGCTTAAAAATTGTAATATTTATTATAACAATAGTTTCTAGTGCGTCTGAAGTTTACACTGTTACAGATATTTATTATAATAATAGTTTCTAGCGCGTCTGAAGTTTACACTGTTACAGATATTTATTATAACAATAGTTTCTAGTGCGTCTGAAGTTTACACTGTTACAGATATTTATTATAACAATAGTTTCTAGCGCGTCTGAAGTTTACACTGTTACAGATATTTATTATAACAATAGTTTCTAGTGCGTCTGAAGTTTACACTGTTACAGATATTTATTATAACAATAGTTTCTAGTGCGTCTGAAGTTTACACTGTTACATATATTTATTATAACAATAGTTTCTAGTGCGTCTGAAGTTTACACTGTTACAGATATTTATTATAACAATAGTTTCTAGTGCGTCTGAAGTTTACACTGTTACAGATTTTTATAGCATTTTCAAAAAAAAATGCTCTATTGTCCCCGTTTTGCCTGTCTGTCTGTCTGTCTGTCTGTCCGTCATCACCCTAGATCTCAACAACCATAAGTCCTAGACCCATGATGTATATATCATTTTGTAGGTCTTGGCCTGCCAAGAAATGACTTTTGTCCGTTTCGCGATCTGACCTCTGAGGGCCGTAAAAGGGGCTTGTAAAGTACCGTTTTTTACTATATAAGCTATATTAACATAGGACCGCCTTAGATCTCAGCAACCATAAGTTCTAGACCCATGATGTATATATCATTTTTTAGGTCTTGGCCAGCCAAGTGTACATCAAAAGTCCATTTCGCGATCTGACATCTCAGGGCCGAAAAAAAAGACTTTCCTAGGTACCGTTTTTGCTTATATTTTAAATATAAATAACAAAAGCTAATCAAAGGGGCGTAATCATTATTTATTTGTTGAAGGAAGTGGGTGTTGAAGCAGTTGGGTGTTGAAGCAGTTGGGTGCTGAAGCAGGTGGGTGTTGAAGCAGTTGGGTGTTGAAGCAGTTGGGTGCTGAAGCAGGTGGGTGTTGAAGCAGTTGGGTGTTGAAGCAGTTGGGTGCTGAAGCAGTTGGGTGCTGAAGCAGATGGGTTTTGAAGCAGATGGGTGTTGAAGCAGGTGGGTGTTGAAGCAGGTGGATGTCGAAGGAGGTGGGTATTGAAGGAGGTGCGTGTTAAAGATGGGTTTTGTATAAAATCCTGACTAGAGATCCCCAATGATATATTCCCCGTAGATCATGGTATGTCTCTCAGACCAGGATGGAGACTATCACCAAAATCATGCCAAATAATCCCAATGATACTCTCCACAAACTATAATTACATTGATTATATTGGTAGGGTGGCGTACGGGATGACTAGTTTATATTATTTTATATGTTATAAACGGAAGTAGATTCGTTGATTTTGCGAATTTAGTCAAATTAGAATGTTTACTATTAGGGGGTGGAGTTTGAAGTTTATATTTAAACTTTATTTTTTTTATTATTTTTTTTTGTTAAGGGGGGGGGGGTGCTTTGTATGCACTTTTTCCTTTGCTGTTAATAAGTTTGTATTTTTAAGAAGGGTGGGGGGACAATTTACGTCACTAAATTTATTAGCGGGTGGAGGAGTACAAAAGTCGGACACTTGTTGACAGGATGGAAGTTTGGTCCAACATGTGCTATAATTTGTTGACATGCATGTCGGATGAGCCCAAAGGTACAATTAATATTCCAAGTAGACCAACATTGATTGACTCAATACTGTTGTATCCCATATCTCTCTTGTATTTAGCTGAGAAATAGAATTATTATTTGTATTAAATATATAATTAGCTTTAAAACCAAGATAATATGCTTGGCTCTTTTCTAGCAAGTCTTTGAGTCAGACATATACTTTTATCTTGGTTTATGCTTGACTCTTTTCTAGCAAGTCCCTAAGAGAATGGGCTGTTTTCTCCTAGATCCTATAAACAGTTGATGGTACGGCATGTAAGGTGTCCTTCTTTTATCATTCAAGTAGACATTTGCGCGTTGTACACCACCCGTCTACTTTCTTCACTTTAAACATTTGTATTTATCTGATCCGTAGTAAAAAAAACCAAATGCTTACTTGACACTGTTAGAGTCTTGAAAACAGAGACTTTTTCAACCAGTAGTACGACGGTATGTAAAATGACATGTTTTTATTTTAGATCAAATGTTCAACTCTGCAACAGTTATTCATCAAGTTCGTGTTATTTTAATATTGTCTCACAAATACACGCCCGCATCATCCACTCAATTCCAACACGCCACCTGAATATGGCCGGGAATCAGCATAATTGATTTTGACATATTATGTCCTTAAAGTCAGAAAACATGTTAACAAACTTTATCCCTTTAGTCAGAATAAATTTTAATACAAATTATGTCCTTAAAGTGAAAAAATATTGTTAACAATCTATGTCTCTTTTGTCAGAATATATTTTTATACAAATTATGTCCTTAAAGTCAGAAAACATTGTTAACAAACTATGTCTCTTTTGTCAGAATATATTTTTATACAAATTATGCCGTTAAAGTCAGAAAACATTGTTAACAATCTATGTCTCCATATATTTGGTTTTCTGCAATAGATTTATTTTTCGACTACATTTTCTATACAGAACATCTTTGTATTAATACCAACTGTAGGATTACAATAATCTCACTTTCTATTGAATCTCTAAATGCCTTCTTATCTAATTAAATAGTCCAGAGTTTTAACTCTCTAATTGCTATTGAACGAACTAGAGTTTAAAAATGCATTTGGAACATTCATTAGTCTCCTTGCTGGCTTATTGTAGTTTGGCCATTGTCTATACGGACACATGCGGCAGTTGTTTAAACACCTACATATAAAACATTATTATTTACCGTTGAGGCCATTTACCATATTTCCCCATGTATAAGCCCCCCCCCCAACCCAATTTTTGGACTGTGAATTTTTAAAAAAAAATATTTTATAAAGAATAAATATTTACAAAGAAACAAAATTCAAGATTCATAATAATCACTCAAACACTCCACCCTCCCCCCTTAGTATTTGGGCTTGAAAATTTTGGAAAAAAGGGGTAGCTTATACATGGGGAAATACGGTAATTAAAACTTTTTTTTTAAAATATGTATATCTTTTTTTTTATAACTGATTATATATGTAAAAAATGTTTACAGAATTGGGAACAATGTGTACCACTATTTAAACAATCGAGCAATAGCCTACCAGTATCTGTTCTATTCAAATTCATTAAATTGTGCATTCTGTTTTTTTTTTTATTTAATTTGACATAATGAGTTTCAGATGGTGGCCTTGAAAGTAAACACAATGTATGTATAGAAATAACGAAACAAAAGACTCAGAAAAAATATGTTATAGTTTACTGATAACTGTAAAATAGTTGTATCAGTCGATGGATGATAACACTTTGATGCCAAAAAAGAGTATAAATAAACCTTTTCATGCCCTTCGTGTAGAGTTGGTGGGTTGCATGTCACGTCGGGCATATAAACTTAAAATTGTAACCGTTTTTTTTTTATTGCTTTATAAAAGATTCACTCATATTAAATACAGCTTGACACCACTAGACGAGGTTATTATACAATCATTGTTTCAAAACAAACAATGATACTTGATTCTGAATTCTGTCTCTTTATGTTACTGGCATTTTGTGTAGCTGAAAACAAAGGTTAGAAAATATATGATTTCATGTGAAAATGAACCTTTATTGGTAATTATTTAAATAGAAAATTTCGTTGCTTAAAGTGTATTGTATTAGATTTATTGAAAATTAGAATATTTTTTATTGTCCAGAAATCTTTGTAAACATTTTGTAATATTCTTTTATTATCAAGTAGCAAAAAATAAATCTTGTTTTACTGAAGTCAAATAAATACTCACCCCACACCCCCTCCCAGTACTTACAAAGTAATAAGCGAACATTATAAAATTATGGTTTCTGGTGATGGACTTTAAAGTATATAAATGAAATAGTTCATAAAATATTGAATTGCTACAAATTTAAACCAGGATTAGACATTGAATATTATTTTGAAATGGATTGTATGATTCAACATAAACATGACTCTGTTTGAAAGCTACATACAAACGTATATAAAAAAAAATTCATAGATTAATTTCTTTATTCTATGTAATGGCGAAGATTGGCGAAACGTTAAACATTATTTACATACATAGACATCCGGCACGTGGTCGTAATTTGATTTCATATAATTAGTCACACAATATTGCAATGGACAATGTTTACCTCTAAATATTATGTTTATGTATTTGTTTTATATAATTACTTATCAATAGCATCTATTATTATAGCAAGAAAACTTCTTCAGCTACTTATTTGTAAAATCTGTAATAACTAAGACATTAATGGTAATTTTTTTTTACAGTTAACTGTAGACATTTTTTTCTTCCCATTTGATTAATACGCTTTCTCGTCTAGGATGTCCTCATATAGAAATAAGGCTTATAAATAAATGAAAGTGGAAATATTTTCAAACACAACATTCTTCTTTAAATAAATGAAAGTGGAAATATTTTCAAACACAACATTCTTCTTTAAATAAATGAAAGTGGAAATATTTTCAAACACAACATTCTTCTGTAGCCTAGCAGAAACAGCTCTGAATTATAAAATTGTCACAAAATTTTAAATTTTCCTTTCACGACCAGATAATAATCATAATGACGTTCTGCGCTATCTATCCATGATTTCTGGCTTATATTCCGGACAGCAGATTCAAGATGATGGTCGATTGATATATATACAAAAAATAGTTTTACCAGTGGAGGTTACAGCATTTTACCCGGTAAGTAACTAAATATCATGTATAAATAAGGATAAATATCATATAGCGACTTTTTTCTTGTGTACTACATGATGTTTGTATAACTATATAACTGGTATAAAAAGATGATAATTGTGATATAATTTTATAACTATATATCTGGTAAAAGATGGTAATTATTTTATTATTTTGCAAGTATGTTAGCACTACGCCTAAACGTACTAAAAAACATTACAATAAAATACACTACTGGATAAATCATTTGTTGAGATTGTCTTTATCTTAGACACTACTTGATAAATCATTTGTTGAGATTGTCTGTATCTTAGACACTACTTGAAAAATCATTTGTTGAGATTGTCTTTATCTTAGACACTTCTGGATAAATCATTTGCTGAGATTGTCTTTATCTTAGACACTTAGTTTTTGTGTGTAAGTTTAAAAGCTAAGCAGTAAACGAACAACGTTTGATTCCTTTATTTAAAACTCAATAATCAAATTTAAAGATTATTGTCTGTCTATATTTTTATATTGCCTTTATATATAGCATAGTGTATTAAAATATTAAAAATATGTTATCGTGCTAAACATTGTTTTGTTTTATATAATCTTTGAAAATAATTTATTTTTTTTATTTACATAATTCACTACATCGCAAGTTTTTAATATCTAGAATAATTTCTTAACATAACTTTTGTTTATTAAACACTTTATTTTTTTTTTTTTTTGTTGTTGTTGTTTTTGTTTTGCAACAGGCTTTGACCTACTTTATGGAAGAGAAAATTGGCGATGAGCCTCCTCAAAGAGAGATTCATATCCTACAGAAGTCTCCCACTGGTTTGATCGTGGCAAAGTGTTATGGTTTTATTGGTTCAGAGAATATGAGGGGAATTATAAATATTCCGATAGTTAAGGCTTGGAGGGTTAGGGAAAGGGTTAACTTTAGAAACATAAATATGCATGCTAAGGTATTGAGTGATTAAAAATGTCCGGCTATGTTAACGATGTACCCCATTTATGTACAATAGTTAACCAAAAGGTCACTTGCATCGCTAGTGTAAATTAGCTACAGATACATCAGCAGCTGTACACACATGGTTTTCTATAATGGACAAACATTCAGTCAGGATGAATTACAAGTATAGCGCTTATTTTACAAGTAATGCGCAATTTTTACACGTATTGTGCTTATGTTACAATTAATGTGCTTATTTTACAAGTACTACCATACAAATACATAAATTACAGTTGTATACAAGTTCACGTTAGTTTACAAATAAAAGTCAAACTAGTGAACTTTTTTTAATCTTTTCAAAATGTGGCTGGAAACAAATGTTATCAGAAATTTAAAGTATATAAGAATTTGTTATTAAACATTAAAAAAAAATTAGAATAGTAACTAGTTCAAACTCATCTCAATTAATCAAAGCCGTTACCAGACCTTTAAACCGTTGCAGTGAAAATTGCAAGGAAATCAAACGTACTAATGATATCATTTTTAAGAACTATGGTATTTTAATCTATGTTTACCTTTCATTTATATGATTTGTTTGAATTTGTTTTAAATAGATAGTTTACGCAGAGGTGGATGTAATCGCGGTCGTGCCTGGGAACCCGTCTAGTGAGGGCCCCCTGAAAGCCCATATGTATAGTATTTAATACACTTTTTGATGTCAGCCATAATTAGGGGCCCAATATTTTCTACTGCCTCCGGGGCGCCAACCAGCCATAGTCCACGTATGATATTAAAATATCATTATTGTATTTTTCATCTCAGCATTGTGGACAATGTGGTCGACGTTACAATATTCACCACAAAGCCACTGTCTGATTACTACAAAAAACTGAACTGTGACTTGACTACAACTCAAGTTGGCGATTGTTACATGAGCGACTGGCCAGATGGCGATCACATCTCTAACAATGTAAGCTCATCTTAAGCTAATTGTACTATGCTATGCACATGTTAGCTAGCTGTACTATGCTTATCTTATGCTAACTGTACTATACTTATCTTAAGCTAGCTGTACTTTGCTTATCTTAAGCTAAATGTACTATCCTTATCTTAAGCTAGCTGTACTATGAAAAATGTCTAGAAACTTATCTTTATTTTACTGTACATAGTAGTTAGCTTTAAAATGATTCTATATTTAGTTCAAAGTTTTGGAAGACTTTAGAAATAAACAACACCAAAGGCCATATTTTAAGTAACATCCGCCTAATACCAACAACATTAAATCAATAAATAAATACGACCTTTGTATACACCCCACCCCCCCCCCCCACCCAGACGAGACATGATCGCGGAGTGCTCAGTTAACATTTCTGACTTGGACTATTCTGGGCCTGCTAAGTGGTTTGAAACGCTTGCAGGGAGTCACTTTCTATAATATGCTTAAGCATCTTTACGGATATATATGTGGTCCCAAAGACAAGTAAGTAGTGGGAAGTCGTGACAGCGATGATCTGGATATTATAAAGCGCTCCTTCTGTGAGTAAAGTAAAAAATAATATTGAGTAATCATAGTGCACTTCTCTATTCATGTGTTAGATAGTCAAACAAAGCGAAACTAGTATACTGTCGGCGAGCTATTCCTCCTACTAATAAAGTGCTGTTCTTGGCGTGTGTGCGGAATGGGATGTCGCTATAACAAACAAGCAATTTAAGTCTTTTCCGTTTCGGACAAAGGACATTTTAGAGCATTTTCGCCGGACGAAATCCGTATTTTTTTTCCGGGTTACCGCCATAAATATTGCTCCACGCGCATGAATTTTGATAAATTTAGAGAGGGAGGTAATCATGTTGAATAACTATTACAAAAATAAATAATGATTACGCCCCTTTGATTAGCTTTTATTATTTATATTTAACATATAAGCAAAAACGGTATATAAGAAACTTTTGATGTACACTTGGCAGGCCAAGACCTACAAAATGATATATACATCATGGGTCTAGGACTTATGGTTGTTGAGATCTAGCGCGCTCCATTGTTAATATAGCTTATATAGTAAAAAACGGTACTTTTTAAGCCCCCTTTTACGGCACTCAGAGGTCAGATTGCGAAATGAATTTTTGCTGCACACATGGCAGGCCAAGACCTACAAAATTATGAATACATCATGGGTCTAGGACTTATGGTTGTTGAGATCTAGGGTGATGACGGACAGACAGACAGACAGACAGACAGACAAAACAGGGACAATAGAGCCTTTTTTTTTTTGAAAATGCTCTAAAAATAATTCTGCACTTGGGATATCCTCTATGACGTCATTTCACGTCGCTGGGTCACCCCCGGGTGAATCCATGATACGGAAGTCGGCTGCGCTTGTCACGTCACAGAACAAAATGTTTTTTATATAGTAGGATTTTAACCCTTTTAAAACCGAGTTCATAGTTCCTATTAAAGAAGATAGTAAGACAAAATTTGAAAAATATTATTGCATAAGCACATTAAATAATTATTTACGCACCCGATGGTACATTTTTTTTTACTAATTTAAATTTATACTATTTGTAAAAAAAAAAAAAAGCGCGACAAGTAATCAGCCAGTTGTAAATATTACATTGCTAACTATAAGATTCTGGTCTTGTTGCCGGGTTGTGTGTAGTTTTTAAACTTCAAGCAGACTGCCTCTGTTTATGACATGATATTCTCATATTAAACATTTCTTTGAGACAAAACATTTAGTGGCGAATGAAACGGGCAACTACTAATTTGTTTTAAATTGCTTTGAAAGGAAATTGTTTCAGTAAAGGCAATAACACTGGGATAGTTGGTCACTTTGATAGTACGACACTTTTGATAGTACGACACTTTTGATAGTACGACACTTTTGATAGTACGACACTTTTGATAGTACGACATTTTTGATAGTACGAGAGGTTGATAGTATGACACGCGAAAATAGGTCACTTTGATAGTAGGTTACTTTAAAATTATGTCATTTTGATAGCAGGTCACTTTGATAGTAGGTTACTTTAACAGAAGGTCACTGTGAAAGTACGAAACAATGATAGTTCGACACGTTAATAATAGGTCACTTTGATAGTAGGACACTCTAATTATAGATTACTGTGATAGTAGGTTACCTAATTATAGATTACTGTGATAGTAGGTCACCTAATTTGTTGGTCACTTTGATAGTAGTTTAATTTTGATAGTAAGAAACGTTAATAGTTGGTAAATTTGCTAATAGGTCACTTTGATAGTACGAAAAGTTGACAGTAGGTGACTGTGGTGATAGCGAGGCTTGGTACGACCACCACTCACTCAAGCAAATGTGTGCGCAATCGGTTAGAAATCAATTAATTGCCTCTCTGTGTAATATTTGGTTGCTGTGAGCAATATTAGGTTGGTGTGAGTGATATTTAGTCGCTGTTTGAGAGACGGATTAGACGGTTTACTTGGTAGCGCGTCCGGGGCTACGGATTATCAACGCCTGGAGGTGAACCCTTAACCAGCGGCACATAGGCTATTCAGCAGCATTAAGGTCCAGTCGACTACCAAATCACCATCCACATAACCATGATCAGAATGTGTGATTCCACAATGATTTTATCATGCGTTTTTATATTGCACTTCATTATATGTATTATTGTTGCAATGAATTAAGTGCGGCTTATTTATGACATTTCCTGTTACCTATTTTGTGACATTTCCTGTTATCTATTTTTTGGCATTTCCTGTTACCTATTTAGTGATATTTCCTGTTACCTATTTTGTGACATTTTCCGTTACCTATTATGTGACATTTCCTGTTACTTCTTTTGTGACATTTCCTGTTACCTATTTCGTTACATTTCCTGCCACCTATTTTGCCCACCTGAGATCAAAGGGGGGAAGGTGGTAGGTATATCTGTGTTATATAAACTAAACGTATGATGAGATCTTGAAATATAATATATATATATATATATATATATATATATATATATATATATATCACGTTAATAAATTAATTACAGTGTTAATTTTGCGTTACATACTACCTGAAAGGTACCATATGTCTTTACATTATTTAAAACAAATTCAAACGATCAATACAATAAATTATAAGTCAAAAGTATTTAAATGGAGAATGAATGTCCAAAAATACCTCTACCTTCGCAATGGTTAGATCTTTGTTTTGTCTGACTTTATTTATAAATCACGCTTATAAAAACATTTTGCTCATGCTGTTACCTATAACGTCAACTTGCTTACCTAGCTGGGGTCTTTGGTGAAAGTCAATGTTATTTTTCTATTCTGAGTTATTTGTTGTAGTAAAGACTAAAAAGAATGTAAAATTTCTTCTTGAAAAAATCACTGCCTATTATGTTATGCGAAATATTACCCTTACAATACAGCAGTGGAAATATTACCCATACAATACAGCAGTGGAAATATTACCCATACAATACAGCAGTGGAAATATTACTCTAAATAAAACTATATTGTTTTACATTCCACATTCGTACTATATAATATTGAGGGGTTGAGTGGGGGGGGGGGGGCTTAATGTTTTGTTTCACACCAGAGCGTCAAGTATAATCAAATATTATTCTATGCTTCAGACCAGAGCGTCAAGTATAATCAAATATTATTCTATGCTTCAGACCAGAGCGTCAAGTATAATCAAATATTATTCTATGCTTCAGACCAGAGCGTCAAGTATAATCAAATATTATTCTATGCTTCACACCAGTGCGTCACGTATAATCAAATATTATTCTATGCTTCAGACCAGAGCGTCAAGTATAATCAAATATTATTCTATGCTTCACACCAGAGCGTCACGTATAATCAAATATTATTCTATGCTTCAGACCAGAGCGTCAAGTATAATCAAATATTATTCTATGCTTCAGACCAGAGCGTCACGTATAATCAAATATTACTCTATATTTCACACCAGAGCGTCACGTATAATCAGATATTATTCTCTACTTGTCTAGTTGGGCCTGGGAAGTGCTGTACGTGAATTTGATATTTTTATTCACTGTTTCCTTAGTTTCAGATTATGCAATATTAACAAATCTGAGTAGTCTGTTATACTTTCTATCAGTTGGTTCCAATATACGTCACTGTATGGTCGTGTACTGAGGTTGGATACATCCGTTACAATAACCCTTACCACATTACAGACTCAATCATTCTACAAGTAGACGCCAAACGAAAAAGGTAATCTAAGAATTCACTATATCTGTGTTTATTAGGATTCATGCAACTCTTAACAATCAGGTTAGTGAGATAGAAAATGTCTGACTTCTTTCAGAAAAAAAACAACTCTATGTCAACATTTTACTAAAATTGACAACGAAAAACCAGTATCTTAAGCCTGTTCCATTATGGACACATGACGTGTTAGCGCATTTTCGTGTTATGTATCAGTACGTATGTTAACTTTCAGTAAATATGTGTACATTTTTGAAATGTTTATAAACTGAATTGTTTAATGCTTATATCTGAAAAAAAATATTAAAAAGACGTTTCTTTATATTTGAAAAAAAAATTATTTTCTCTTAAATCTAACTACAAGTGGTTTGTGGTCACTGAAATAGGACACATAATTGAAACATTCTAAATTGTAGTCATTTAATCGTCCGAAAACTCCGTCAATTTTTGTTTGATGAATTGTTGTTGTCAATCTTGTGTCACTTCCGTTCAATAACCCATTCATTTGGTGCGCCACCGCAGCGTATAAGGTGTAGAATGGGGCCATGAAAATGACATAATTACAAATATAGCTTAATTAGTAAAAAAAACGGTAAAAAACACTGATGCCCAGCCCTTAGAGGTCAGATCGCGAAATGGACTTTTGATGCAGGAATGGCAGGCCAAGACCTACAAAAAAAGTATATACATTATGTGTCTAGGAATTATAGTTGCTGAGATCTAGGGTGATGACAGACGGACAGACAAAAGCGGACACAATAGAGAAATTTTTTTTCTCGAAATTGCGCTAAAAAATGTTGGTTCTATTTCTAGTTATACTTTCCAAACGTTGCGGAACGCATATACAACGTGATATGATATGTATATATTTTAAAATGATAAATAACTTAATAATCCACTAAGACTTTGAACTCTTTTATTGTTTCTATGTGACAATTAAGTAAATGTAATTCCTGTCCACAGATATCCTTTACTGAGTAACATGCTGAAAGATGCGAACAATTTTACTGACCCTTGTGTCTGATGGAAGACAGACTTTATATTCACACAACTTATAGACTATTACAAATCCGTTTTTCTTAAATGTAACCTAGATATAAGAGAATTATTACAATATTATGTTAAGAGCCTCAAAATATTCAATTTATAAGTATGTTATGAAAAGGTTATTAATAGAAAATTCTGGATCATAATATATATGTGGTTTTTTATTGACAAAATTCAATTTAATATTTACTTTAGTTAATACCATGGTGGATGAATAAGTTGTCTACAGTACAAATAACATTTGACAGATCCGCAAACAAATCTTAGGAATTTAATGATGTAAACCGAATATTTAAAGATATACCAGTCTTTAGACAAGTATATAGAACCGTCAATGATTGTAGTTTCTCGCCCACCACACCCATGGATGCAACAGCTAAGGAGGCGCCACGGAGAAAAATGAAAACAGGCATCGAGAGGATTCAAAACCTTTCCCTCTACAGAATGGTCAGAAATAATTCACTGGACAGCATAATGGTATTTTTTTTTAAATTATCGTGATTTTATTTTAAAGTTATAAAAATTATGTCCAAACCGTTGTAGATAACACGACACACGACACACGACACAGATAAACATATTTGTACAGATCATATCATTTTCAAATGTTTTCATGTCAGATAAAAGCACATGATCGATTTTCACTCATCGACCAACAATATTTTTAGAGCATTTTCAAAAAAAAATGCTATATTGTCCCCGTTTTCTCTGTCTGTCTGTCCGTCATCACCCTAGATCTCAACAGACATAAGTCCTAGACCCATGATGTATATATCATTTTGTAGGTCTTGGCCTGCCATGTGTGCATCAAAAGTCCATTTCGCGATCTTACCTCTGAGGGCCGAAAAGGGGGGCTTATTAAGTACCGTTTTTTACTATAAAAGCTATATTAATAAAGGAGCGCCCTATATCTCAGCAACCATAAGTCCTAGACCCATGATGTATATATCATTTTGTAGGTCTTGGCCTGCCATGTGTACATCAAAAGTTCATTTTGCGATAGGACCTCTGAGGGCCGGGCTTCAGGGCTCCTACGGAGCTTATTTATTATATATATGGCCCCATTCTACACCTTGTACGTTCAGTAACCCATTCATTTGGTGCGAAATACTGCAGCACGTAGTTTCACCAAGATTTATTAAGAAACTCATCAAATGCAATAGTAAGCTTGTGTTCAGAGTTTAATTGAAAGTATCAGAGCTATGCAACAATTGACGGAGTTTTCGGACGATTAAATGACTACAATTTCGAATGTTTTCAATTATGAGTCCTATTTCAGTAACCACAAACCACTTGTAGTTAGATTTAAGAGAAAATATTTTTTTCAAATATAAAGAAACGTCTTTATAATATTTTTTTTTACAGATATATGCATTACACAATTGAATTTATAAACATTTCCAAAATTTACTGAAAGCTAACAAACGTACTGATACATAACATGAAAATGCGCTAACACGTCCTGTGTCCAGAATGGAACAGGCTTAATTGCTTGTTTTACCTTCATGATGAATAAAAAAAATACACTTTCGACATGTGATGCTTTGGGAATTTATACAAGGCAATAGTGCTACAGCTCGAAAACTGCGCAGTGTATGGGGAAGGGGGGATAACTGATCGTGCAGTACGAAATTGGTTTGTAAAATTCCGTTCTGGAGACATGACCTTGAAAGATGAGCCAAGGAAGGGTCGTCCTTCTGACTTTGATGACGATGTTTTGAAGACAGTTTTGGAAGAAAATCCACGCCAGTCAACTAGAGAGTTAGCACAGAAGCTCAATACATCCCAATCAACTGTTTGCCGTCACTTGGAAAAACTGGGGAAATTCAGCTAATTGGGTGTATGGGTACCCCATAAATTGAGTGAACGCAACAAGGCGGATAGGAAGTCAACTGCCACAAGTCTGCTCTCACGTGAAAATAATGATTCCTTTTTGAAGAAAATGATAACTGGTGATTGGTGATGAAAAATGGAAAACGTAAAAGACAGTGGCTGGATAAAGATTAACCTTCTCTACCAGATCCTAAAGCAAACATCCACGGCAAGAAAATTTTGTTGTGTGTATAGTGGGATAGCCAAGGAATAATTCACCACGAGCTGTTAAACAGGAATGAAACAGTGACTGGAGATGTGCATGCTCAGCAGCTCCTAAGAGTCCAAAAAAAATTGTTGGAAAAGCGGCCTGCACTCGTCAACCGCAAAAACGTCATTCTGATGCATGATAATGCAAAACCACACACAGAAAGGGTGGCTCACGAAAAAAAATCTTGAACTTGGCTGGTCTGTTTTGCCGCTACCTCCATACTGTCCAGACCTTGCTCCAACGGATTACCACCTTTTCTGTTCATTGCAATTTTTTTTAATGTAAAAACCTTCACTTCAGACAAGGGAGTGAATGAGGATGTCCTTGAATTATTTCAGTCAAAGCCTATCAATTTTTATGAGAAGGGTATCGATATGCTGAAAACGAGATGGCAGCAAGTCATATCCAATAATGGAGAATACATTTTAGATTAATTTTAATTTGTTTTTGTTTTATCGAAAAATAAATGTATGAACAAAAAACGGAAGTCATTTATGACTCGACCTTATATTTTGAATTCCAAGCTCTAATAATTAATGTAACATTTATAATCCATACACGTCACCTACAGTTACCTATCCTACAGGGTAAGTATATATTGACAGTTACCATTCATTACTCCTACAGGGTGGGGGTGTACCTAAACACTTGTGAGGAGTTTTAAGCCTATTGTGCAGCAGGGTGGGGGCCCATATTTTCACAGATCGTCAGGCAAATTCAGGAGTCACAGAAAATATTTTTTGTCAGGAACACATAATGGTCTAGTAAATAATGCATGACGTTTGTTACTGTTTCTATTTAGAACAGCTGTGAATACAATTGTTCTTATCTGATGCTGTTCAAAACCGAACCTTGTGAAAATAAACAACAGTCAGCTGTCTCATTCTATAAGATAGCAGCGTGCGTTCGGCCACGTTAAATAGAGATCATTTTTGTCACAGTGACGATACATTTACAATGACGAATAACGTCAAAGTGACTAATAGCGTCACAGTTAAATACGAACATAATTTACAGTCGAAAACAAATTTGGAAATTCAAGTTGTTGTATTTTTCATATATTTTTTTTTTTGTTTTATGTAAGATGCTACATATTAATGAGAACTTAATATTTGTGAGCAGAGACTTTTACTTCCTTTATGATTAGCAGTTTGTATATTCTGGGTGGTCAATTGTATTAGATATTTCTGTACTTTGCTTTGTTTAACAATAATCTTTACCAACATCACAGAATACGCCTACACATAAATGAGAAATTAATCAAAGGTACCAAATTAATTAATTTCTCCATATTTAGTATAAATATTTACATCCCCCCGAACTCTGACTTATTTTGAAGTAGACCATACACTTCAGTTACATCAAAGCACAGCATGTCCATGTATGAGTGACCTTTCAAGGTTACATGTAAAACTGATAATACTTTTAATGTTACATGTACAACTGATAATACTTTAAATGTAACACGTACACTGTTACATGTAAGTAAGTAGTAAGTAAAGTTCCCTTAACCCTATCGGGCCAGATGAAGTGTAGAATTCAACTGTTTCTATAACCTCGGCATTTAAAGGGATTGTGTGGTTAGCACAACGCCCAGCCGCCTTTACTTCCCCAACTTAAAGTCAGGTACCCATTTAAAGCTGGTGGACAAGCTGGGTGGACTTGTGGGACGACTTTGCACCGAATTTCACCTGGAAAAATTCTGGGCCTCACCGAGGCTCGAACCCATGACTCTCAGGTCGACAGTCGAGTATCTACACCACTCGGCCACACTGTTACATGTGCAACTGATAATACTTTCAATGTTACATGTACAACTGATAATACTTTCAATGTTACATGTACAACTGATAATACTGTTACATGTACAACTGTTAATAATGTTACATGTACAACTGATAATACTGTTACATGTACAACTAGTAATACTTTTAATGTTGCATGTACAACTGATAATACTTTCAATGTTACATGTACAACTGATAATACTGTTACATGTACAACTGATAATACTTTCGATGTTACATGTACAGCTGATAATACTGTTACATGTACAGTACACCTGATAATAATTCTTTGTCACCATAAGGGACATGCTACTAAATGGTTAAAAATCGACTCACCGGTCAACTTTTTCTTCCATTTTACAGACGTACTGTAATAAAAATTAAAGTTCGTGTGTAATCAGCTCAGAGTACTTAATGTACATGTCTAGCACTATGATTTGAAGCAGATATGATTTCATGTACAACGTTTATAGGCAACTCACTGTCCTCAAATTTCCTCTGCAGATTGAGACCTAAAAATCATCACTTGCCAATTTTTTTTCTTTTATTAACCTGACCTTTGCATGTACACGTAAAATTTACGCAAATACCCTCCCCCCCCCCCCGATATCTGGTCTATTGCTTTAAAAATTACTGGTTTTGCGGCCCCCTCATACTCGGTGCTCTGTGCGGCCACACAAACGCATTAACCTATGCTAATGAATATTAAGCATAGTAATCAATATTTATCAGCAGTAAAATTTGTGAATAGAAATAGTTTTAGTAATGATTAAAAATGTACCCGAAAAATTAAATAGATTTACTGTAATAAAAAAATAGTCGAAAGTCTACTGTATCATTCCTAATGAACAGTAGGGTCATTACAAGTTCACTCAACCAGTATTTTGACAATTGTTCACCAGACCTCTTAGATCTTCCTGAAATTTTCAGGGCTTGTGGTACATTTAAAGTTGAGTGATTTCTGAACATTTCAGGCCATTTGTTCAAAAACTTTCTTAGATATGATTTTTTTTTTTAATTTTAACGGCAGTCGCGAGTTCGCGTGACATTTTGTAAACAATTTTCCGTTTCGTTGGATGAATTGTACTTTGACTAGCAATTTTAGTTGTAGCATATCCCGTCTTACCTCCACTTTGAATTTGTATTTCGTAAAGTTTTTTTTTTCCTCAGCACATAACCATTCACCAGTTTTGTTTGTGACATCAAATAACTTAACAAACTGCTCCCGTATGTCACCCACAGGTTTTTTTTTTAATGAACATCATACCTTTTAATTAAAGTTTCAATTTTTCTGCTCACTGACCGCAAAGACAGTATTGGGAAATTCAAAAAGCTCCATAATAGCTCTACTTCTTTCTTGAGTGCTGCAACTCTTTTCAATCTGGATTTTTCCATAGAGGCCAAGCCCATGTAGCAGCCAATTATCATCCACTCTTTTTGCATTCTAGAATGTGAATGCAATGGCTCGATCTCGATTCCAATTTTGTTTCTTTTCTTAAGAGTGTTTTGAAATTTTTTCAAATTACTCGCCCATTTGTCCTTATGTGGTGATTTTTTGTAAGACATTTTTAAGAATAAAATTAAGCAAAATTAAAATAATTATTCAAACTCAAGTATAATTGAAAAATCTAACATGGAGAACAGGAAATAGAATTTTAATGGTAAACAACAGGAGTAAAAGTGAACTTCAGTAAAAAAGAGCCAAATGGATTATTTTTAAACTAAAAAATGTTTTGGTGGGTGAACTTTTTCAACAAAATTGATGATTTTTTTATTGTATTAATTATTTTTATATAAACGTTCATCAAAATCTGGCACGCCACTTATAAAATTACAAAATTTATTTTTCGAGTCATATACCTACTACACAGTCAGGCTAATATTAAAATGTGTCATTGAAAAGAATTTGTTCACTACACACTGAGACATAGGGGCGTGCATAGTTTGCTAAACACATTCAATTAAGACTCGGACCACAATGAATGAAGACTGGGGTCACAATGAATGAAGACTCGTGCCACAATGAATTCTCTTCGCAATCTAACAAAAGTATGAATTAAAAATTAATATTCCTGTATAGTTGTAGAGAACAGAATTCCCGCATCGATGTATTATCAAAGATTATATATAAATACGGCCTATGCAAAACGTATTGGTTTCTTTAATTTATAAAATGATAGATAGCTGTAAAGAATATATATATATATATGTATATATATATATATATATATATATATTAATACTTTATTCTCAGTTGTGGTTTTGTATGATTAATTAGACTTTATCTTGATACTCACTATAGTCATAGTTTCACTTACCACCACTATCGTGTCAAACCAACACAAATAAAACATGCTACGTTGCTTGGTACTCAGTATCTCTGTGTTACTGACTTTCTGTGTATTAAATATAACTGCACAATCTGGAAATGCGGGTGAGTTCAGTATTTTAAATGTTATTACTACAACGGTTAAATAAATTTATGTTTGTTACTTTATTTATTTTTTATTAAATTTATTTTAATGATCCCTAATGTGTTTCGTTGATTATGATTAATTACAATGAAAAATTCTTTGGATGAAAGCGACAAAAAAAAGGAATACAAGGAATACTAAGGAAAATATTAAGAAATCTGTGTTTAAAATTTCCTTCATATATATGTATATATTGGGGGAGGAGGGGGGCTGAAATAACCATTAGGCTGATAAAGCTGTAGCCTTAGGCTTTGGTGCCTTTGGAAAATGTCGACCCTTGTTTATCAGACTAAAGGATTCTCCTGGATTTTTCACCACTAACTTCAATTTTAATACATCTATAAATGCCATTATTAATGGGAAAATGTCCAGGTATTGTATATAATTTGGAAAAAAAAAACTAAAATTATTATCGGATACTTTCACTACACATAATTATAAATGTCAAAAATTGGCATCAGCGGATTTTAAAAGCAATCTCACAATCTGATTGGATAATATTTCAAGCATTTCATTTCAAGTATCTAGAAACATTTTAGCAAATCATAATCATCTCAATCATTATAAATATATTCTAGCATACATAAATAAACCCTCAATAAAGTTATCACCATATACTAGCATACATAAATAAACCCTCATTAAAGTTATCACAATATACTAGCATACATAAATAAGCCCTCATTAAAGTTATCACAATATACTAGCATACATAAATAAACCCTCATTAAAGTTATCTCAATATACTAGCATACATAAATAAGCCCTCATTAAAGTTATCACAATATACTAGCATACATAAATAAGCCCTCATTAAAGTTATCACAATATACTAGCATACATGTCAGGGTATTATATTTGTATTTGCTGCATCCTGGTAAGGGTATTAATATTTTGCCGAGGCACTATTGAGTTTTATATAATTATGATTGTAGCTTGGGGGCGTGTGTGGTAGCTGTGGCTCTTCTTTCATACATATAGTGAAGGACTACAGTTGTTTGCTGACATAGGTTTATTACGACACAATAAATATAATAAGTACGATAAATAAGTTCACTGTACACATTGCAAAATAATCTGTTGGATCGCCACATTTAAGTAAGACTGAATTATGTTCTAACAATCCATTTGTATTATACTCAAATACTTATACACAAAAACTGTCTAGAAAATATTTCCATCATGGAGGTGAACTCTCACTCTCACGATCACTCATAATATAAAAATACAATATCCTATCAAGGAAAAACATGGACACGTCTACAAGAGTGATTCTTCAACTGCTAATTTTATTTCCGGAAATATAAAAACCCGGATCTCCAGTTAAATAAAAAGTGATCCTAATGTTTACAGAACAATTATACCTTTACAAAACAATTATACCTTTACAATACATAAATAAACCCTCATAAAAGTTATCACAATATACTAGCATACATAAAAAAACCCTCAATAAAGTTATCACAATATACTAGCATACATAAATAAGCCCTCATTAAAGTTATCACAATATACTAGCATATATAAATAAACCCTCATTAAAGTTATCACAATATACTAGCATACATAAATAACCATCTCTACAAATATCACCATATGCTAGCAATCAATAAACTCAACAATAAATGTAACAATAAGTCAGTCCTTGCAAGTGTTGAAAAAAAAGCAGTAATTCAATAAAATAATTTTTAAACGAACAATATTGACCTATCACGCACTTTTATTGTTGGATTTATTTTTGTTTCTGTGTAGTCAATAATATCAATGATTATTTCAAGACATGTTTCTGTGTAGTCAATAATATCAATGATTATTTCAAGAAATGTTTCTGTGCAGTCAATAATATCAATAATTATTTCAAACAATGTGTCTGTGTAGTCAATAATATCAATGATTATTTCAAGACATGTTTCTGTGTAGTCCATAATATCAATGATTTTTTCAAGAAATGTTTCTGTGCAGTCAATAATATAAATGATTATTTCAAACAATATGTCTGGGTTTTTTTCTCTGTTGTCAATAATATCAATGATTATTTCAAACAATGTGTCTGTGTAGTCAATAATATCAATGGTTATTTCAAACAATGTGTCTGTGTAGTCAATAATCATGATTATTTCGAACAATGTGTCTGTGTAGTCAATAATATCAATGATTATTTCGAAAACAATGTGTCTGTGTAGTCAATACTATCAATGATTATTTCAAACAATTTGTCGGATTTTTTTTCTCTGTTGTCAATAATATCAATGATTATTTCGAACAATGTGTCTGTGTAGTCAATAATATCAATGGTTATTTCGAACAATGTGTCTGTGTAGCCAATATTATCAATGATTATTTCAAACAATGTGTCTGATTTTTTTTCTATGTTGTCAATAGTATCAATGATTATTTCAAACAATGTGTCTGTGTAGTTAATAATCATGATTATTTCGAACAATGTGTCTGTGTAGTCAATAATATCAATGATTATTTTGAACAATGTGTATGTGCAGTCAATATTATCAATGATTATTTCAAACAATGTGTCTGTTTTTTTTTTCTATGTAGTCAATAATATCAATGAATATTACAAATAATGTGTCTGTGTAGTCAATAATATCAATGATTATTTCGAACAATGTGTCTGTGTAGTCAATAATATCAATAATTATTTCAAGCAATGTGTCTGTGTAGTCAATAATATCAATAATTATTTCAAGCAACGTGTCTGTGCAGTCAATAATATCAATGATTATTTCAGCAATGTTTCTGTAGTTGTTGTGCTCTTGATATTTGATATATATGATGTCTTTGAACAACGGTAAAACTGCTAGGTTTTATTTTTCTATTTTGATTTTATTGCGTGTGTGCCGATGTACAAGGCTAACCAAAAACAATTCAATCCTTACTTTAATTCTAAAATTAAAACATTTTCTTCTCCAACCAGGTGATTATGACGCTGATCTCCTCCGCTATTTGTCTGTCATCTCTGGTTTATATACCGGGAAAAATATTCAAGATTATGGTCATGTGATATCTATACTAAAAATAGTTTTGCCTGTTGAAACTTCAGCTTTTTACCCGGTAAGTAACAAAAATAAAAACTGTTAGAAATATTAAAACCTGACAAAATGACATGGTTACTTGACAGAAAATTGTGCAGTACAGAAAACAATGCCTGGACATTTTAATATCGAAAGTATATTATATTTGTCTTATTTAAATTTGTAAAAATTGAAAATTTTTTGATATATATATATATATATATATATATATATATATATATATATATATATATATACAGTTCTATTTTCTAAAAAAAAAGGTACCGGAAATCCATTTCTCAAGACGTATTCACGATACTCGATTTTCAATAACAGATTAGAGACTCGGAGATCAAACTTTATTTGTATATTTAAAAATTACTTAGTAGCAAACCTTGATAAAGGGACTCAACAATAACTCACCTGCACATTCTGTATTTTGGGGAGCCGTCTCCAGTTCACCCCATGGGAGGTTGCATGCAACACGTCATTTCCTGTTCACAAAACTTTCTAAAAGTGGTCTTTGGGCTGTATGCCGATTGTAATCTAATTAAAAAGATTTGTGAAAATTTTGTTTTATAATTTACTGTGTTGAATTTTTTTTAATCGATTTTCATCTGCCATAGGCGTTGGCCTTTTTCATAGGAGAATCCGTTGGTGATGAGCCTCCAATAAAACAAATTCACGTCCTACACAAGTCTCAGGATGGATTGATTGTGACGAAGGTGTACAATTTTATTGGTTTAGATGATTTGAGGTAAATTATAATTATAGAGAACATTAATTTATATAAAAATACGAATTGGAATTAGGTTGTTTTTTGTTGCTTTTTTTTGTTTGTTTTTTTAAAAACCGAAATATTAAATAAATCTCGGTGTCTGGTCTAGTAGTGACGTCTAATAACTTTCGACAATTTCAGGAAAATCTCCAAAAGCCAATGAAAATGTTTGTTTGCATAGTGAGACTAAAACATGTAGGCTTCCAGCACATTGTAGTTGGAATTTAATTCAGTGTATTTGTATTTTTCAGATCATGAATGTGTGTTTAAGGGGGAGGGGTTCGGTCATAAGTGGTTGTGTATCTTGTTTTGTTTTGTTTACGATATTACGTAACCATTTTTTTTAATCTGTAAAAATGTTACAAATGACAACTTACACGATTTTTTTTTTTTTGTAAATGTTGCCAGGTTCTTTTTTTAACTTGTAGTAGATGTTACAATTAAAGTTTTACATCGTCATTTTTTTTATTTTAGCTCACTTTATCATTATCCCAGCTTCATGTTTTTGTTCATTTCATCATGATCCCTACGTTATTATTTTTTTGTTCAATTTACCATGGATCTCAGCTTCAGTTTATTGAGCTTCATTTTTTATTTCGTTCAATTTACCATGGATCTCAGCTTCATTTGTTGAGCTTCAATTTTTATTTTGTTCAATTTACCATGGATCTCAGCTTCATTTGTTGAGCTTCAATTTTTATTTTGTTCAATTTACCATGGATCTCAGCTTCATTTGTTGAGCTTCAATTTTTATTTCTTTCAGTGTTACAGACATTGCAAATGATGTTTCTGTATTCAAAACCAAGCCACTCTCTGATTATTACACTGACCCCAACTGTGACATAGTGTCGTCTCAAGTCGGAAACAAATATTTAATCAACTGGCCAGACTGCGAACATGTTGTTAACAAGGTAATATCATCTACCTAGTTAACCAGGTAATATCATCTACCTAGTTAACCAGGTAATATCATCTACCTAGTTAACCAGGTAATATCATCTACCTAGTTAACCAGGTAATATCATCTACCTAGTTAACCAGGTAATATCATTACCTAGTTAATTATCTTTCATACAGATTACTCGACACCTAGAAAGTGTTTACTGGATACCATCTACTCATACGATGTTGTTTACATCGTCACTTCAAACTTTGGCCAGTTGAACCCAGCCAATGTACGAATTGGCCAATATCAGACATTGGTCAGCTAGCAAATATTGGCTTATATATATATATATATATATATACAAAGAGATAGATAGATAGATAGATAGATAGATAGATAGATAGATAGATAGATAGATAGATAGATAGATAGATAGATAGATAGATAGATAGATAGATAGATAGATAGATAGATAGATAGATATGTAGGTAGGTAGGTAGGTAGGTAGGTAGGTGGATAGATAGATGGATGGATAGATAGATAGATAGGTAGATAGATAGATAGATAGATACATAGATACATAGATAGATACATAGAAAGATAAATATAAATATACATATAGTATTTGAATGTGGTTCAACGAAATGATAACATTTACAAACACATATTTGTTCCGTTAGTTAATTCCAGTAGAACTCACTCTATGGACATGCCAAGAACTAGGATACGTTCAATACAAAGAGGCTCAAAAAATAGAAGACCACATATTTTTTCAAGTTAGCTACAAACAAAAAAGGTAATTTAGTAATTCGTCATTATTTGTTTCGTTTTGTTAAAATTCGATTATGCCTCCTACGTAACCAGGCCATTTCTAGCACCCTGTATGCCGTGTTATAATAATATTACGTTTTTATTCATTTTGATAGATAAATGCTGATGAAATGTTGTCTCTTTAAAATTATAATATTCTAAAAGTTCCTTACACAATAGTCTATGATTATAATTTATTATCACTATAATATCTTTCATTAATCTAGGTAAACAATAAATAAATGTAATTCCTGTCCACAGATATCCTTTACTGGGTAGCATGTTGAAAGATGCAAAGAATTTTACTGACCCCTGTGTCTGATGGAAGACATTGTATTCGCACAAACTTAAAGACTTATGAACTGTTCAATTTTACCATTTCTCTTTAATGGCCTTCCAAACTAAGGACATTATTTTTAATAAAATGAATAAAAACAAAATTAAACAATCATTGTATTGTTACTTGATATACTTTGACAAAAACAGAATTAAACAATCATTGTATTGTTACTTGATATACTTTGACAAAAACAGAATTAAACAATCATTGTATTGTTGATTGATATATAATTTGACAAAAACAGAATTAAATAATCATTGTATTTTTACTTGATATACTTTGACAAAAACAGAATTAAACAATTATTGTATTGTTACTTGATATACTCTGAAATTGTAGCGAATTTAAAGGCTACATTTTTGTTGTTGTTTTTTGTGCTGTTTAGTAAAATTGTGAAATCTATCTCTTCTTTTATATCAACCAATAAAAGGTCACTGACCACTCCATCATCACCCACATAACCGAGAGTGCAAAGGCCATGAAGGTACCACTGGTCATAAGTAGGTTGATAGCACAAAACCCACGCCCCCCCCCCACTAGTGTCAGGCACCCGTCACAGTTGGATGGAAAATTTACCACGACCTGAAATAAATTTTAGTTTCTCAACGAGGAATCGAACTAGGGACATTCAAGATAGACAGTCGAGTGCTACCATCCGTCCTTGTTTGACTTGTTCTTTTTGTTTACGTATATTGTTACAGGCATTGCAAATGACTTATATTGTCCTTATCAGTTATTATCTGGCAATATTTAAAACTGTAGTTTTTATGATGTGTCCTATAGTGATAATGATTGTCAATCATTTTAAGAATAGAAATATTATAGATCCTTTAATCATTTACTGGCCCGTCGTTGTATCAGACACCTAAGTGTTAAAATATACAGCTATCCGTATAAAAGTCGTAAAATATACACTTTAGTAGTGATACAGGATGGACCAACACTTTAGTAGTGATACAGGATGGACCAACACTTTAGTAGTGATGCAGGATGGACCAACACTTTAGTAGTGATACAGGATTGACCAACACTTTAGTAGTGATACAGGATAGACCAACACTTTGGTAGTGATACAGGATGGACACACACTTTAGTAGTGATACAGGATGGACCGACACTTTAGTAGTGATACACGATGGACCAACACTTTAGTTGTAATACACGATGGACCAACACTTTAGTAGTGATACACGATGGACCAACACTTTAGTAGTTATACAGGACGGACCGACACTTTATTCTACAAGTGATAAAAAAAAATATTTACTTCTTGGTGTCTTATATACTATTTTTGAAAAAGCGTGCATTTTAAAAATCTTTTTTTTAAATCTATTTTATTACTGAAACAGATTACAGAGACTAAAAGGTTAATAGCAGTCAAAACAGACTTAGAAATCTGATAGGCAGGGTA
The DNA here is from genome assembly GCA_021962125.1 of Bulinus truncatus. NCBI lineage: Eukaryota > Metazoa > Mollusca > Gastropoda > Planorbidae > Bulinus > Bulinus truncatus. The sequence continues at coordinate 1,301,230 of JAGDYQ010000050.1, forward strand.
GACAACCACATTATCCTTGATACATTGAGTTTTATATTGCTGTTTACTTCCCTTAGTTAAAAAAAAAGAAAAGAACATAGAGTTCCATGTAAAATTTTAAATAGTTGATTAGAGAAAAATCTATTGCTACAATGTATTAATAAAATCAATCAACTTAAATAGGATACTGCATTCTGAAGCCTCATCTTTATGCTGTGTGTTACGCGTTCAAACCCAAGCAAGTTTTGTCATCTATTCACCTACCTAAGTTTTCCGTGCTAATTCCATAGGCACATCATACTGCTATGGTTTGATGGGGAAAGGGGGGGGGGGTGAAATTAGAAAATGGACTCACTTTTAAATTGTAGGATTAGAAAAAGAAGTATCTTATCTATGACATTGACAAACAATGAACTAAAGTATGTAACGGAAGAACAAATATTTAGTTTTACAGATTTGGGTAAATATTTTGACTGTGTTAGTTGAATATTTCACTTGTTACCGTTGTGGAAAAACCCATTTTGAGTCTTCACTTTAGCTCTTGGTGCAGCATAGACAAATAGAAACCTTTTAAACTGCCGCACGCTTGTCAATATCACAATGTACAGGTGGCTCATTGTGGTACATTGTGGTTCATTGTCATTCATAGTGGTTCACTTATGATTCATTGTGAATCGTTGTGATTCATATTGGTTCAATTGTGGTTCATTGTGGTTCATTTACATTGATATGCTCGCTCTATTTATGAATGATGTTATTAATATTTTTATAACTATCTATCAGCTGAACATCGAATCTAAATGTAACATGTAGCACTACTCATACACGTTAATAGCACTACTCATAACCGTTAATAGCACTACTCATACACGTTAATAGCACTACTCCTGCACATTAATAGCACTACTCCTGCACGTTAATAGCACTACTCATGCATGTTAATAGCACTACTCCTGCACGTTAATAGCACTACCCCTGCACGTTAATAACACTACTCCTGCACATTAATAGCACTACTCATACACGTTAATAGCACTACCCCTGCACGTTAATAGCACTACTCCTGCACGTCAATAGCACTACTCCTGCACGTTAATAGCACTACTCATACACGTTAATAGCACTACTTCTGCACGTTAATAGCACTACTCCTGCACGTTAATAGCATTACTCCTGCACGTTAATAGCACTACTCTTGCACGTTAATAGCACTACACATACACGTTAATAGCACTACTTCTGCACGTTAATAGCACTACTCCTGCACGTTAATAGCACTACTCCTGCACGTTAGTAGCACTACTCCTGCACGTTAATAGCACTACACATACACGTTAATAGCACTACTCCTGCACGTTAATAGCACTACTCCTGCACGTTAGTAGCACTACTCCTGCACGTTAATATCACTACTCCTGCACGTTAATAGCACTACTCATGCACGTTAATAGCACTACTCCTGCACGTTAATAGCACTACTCCTGCACATTAATAGCACTACTCATGCACGTTAATAGCACTACTCCTGCACGTTAATAGCACTACTCATGCATGTTAATAGCACTACTCCTGCACGTTAATAGCACTACCCCTGCACGTTAATAGCACTACTCCTGCACGTCAATAGCACTACTCCTGCACGTTAATAGCACTACTCATACACGTTAATAGCACTACTCCTGCACGTTAATAGCACTACTCATGCACATTAATAGCATTACTCCTGCACGTTAATAGCAATACTCTTGCACGTTAATAGCACTACACATACACGTTAATAGCACTACTTCTGCACGTTAATAGCACTACTCCTGCACGTTAATAGCACTACTCCTGCACGTTAGTAGCACTACTCCTGCACGTTAATAGCACTACACATACACGTTAGTAGCACTACTCCTGCACGTTAATAGCACTACTCCTGCACGTTAGTAGCACTACTCCTGCACGTTAATAGCACTACTCCTGCACGTTAATAGCACTACTCCTGCACGTTAATAGCACTACTCCTGCGCGTTAACAGTCTACAGTCACTGTAACTGTAACTTTAACTATTTTACTAAATTTGTCAACTTAAATCAGATTACGGCAGCATGCGAGGACGATCTAATTTAAAAATAAATCAATTGGCAGATCGATTACATAAAACTAAAGTTACAATTATAAAAAAGATATGACTACTGGTAAATATGACACAATTTTTTTTTTCACTGCCTTACATTAAATATTTATCCAGGTGATGAAATCTACGATCCGTCAAAATGGCAGAAGTAACCTATATTTTAAGAATGTCAAAATCTTCTCTCAAATATTGTGATTATTACAATAATATTGATTCATATATTTTTTATTTAAAATGTTTGTCTTTTTATATATTAGGATGGCTAAGTGAGAACCTCGGGATTTTTTTCAAGTCCTAATGATAGTTCCCTAAGCCAACTAGCTTTTAAATGGGTACCTGACATATGTTGGGGATATTGAAGGCGACTAGGCGTTGTGCTAACCATTCAATCCCTCAATATGCAGTGGCTACTGAAACACATGATTTCTACATTTCATCAGCCCCGACGGGCCCTTAGAGGCTCGAAGTGTGTGTGGGGGGGGGGGGTACTTTTATAATACACATATAATATACAGATATATTCTATTACATTTCAATCTCTATAGACCCCCATTGTAGCCCGCAATTTTGACAAGTTTACTCACCCCCCGAACTAGACGAATGACACAGTTTATGTTTTGAGTAGAAATTGATGACCTAGTTTTCATCAATCGCTAAGATCCTAAAATCTACTACGGGAAATTATCATTGAAGACTTTGATAGGTGGAGTGTAAGTAGCCCTTCTATTGCGTCAAAAAAAACCCGTTTTTTCATAGATATAGTGTAAAATGCAAATCAGCCCTCAATCCAAACAGTCTGTTGTGTCTTCATTATCGACGAACTATACTCCACATTGCAAAACGTAGGGAACACACATGTGAGCATCGATCGCCAAGAAGATCGCCAGAGATCCCCTGAGGTAAATGCACGGCGTCTAGCGAAAGCAAGAAAGCGAGCATCCATGAAAACTGCAAGACGTCATCCTGAGACACCAGCTCAGCGGACTGATCGATTGCTACTTGCCGCCATCCAACACGCGAGTCAACTAGAGGCAGGAGATAGAGAGCTGTGGACTCATCGATTGCAAGTTAATGTCATTGGCTCATTGATTGCAAGTTAATGCCATTGGCTCATCGATTGCAAGTTAATGTCATGGACTCATCGATTGCAAGTTAATGTCATTGGCTCATTGATTGCAAGTTAATGTCATTGGCTCATTGATTGCAAGTTAATGTCATTGGCTCATTGATTGCAAGTTAATGTCATTGGCTCATTGATTGCAAGTAAATGTCATTGGCTCATTGATTGCAAGTTAATGTCATGGACTCATCGATTGCAAGTTAATGTCATTGGCTCATTGATTGCAAGTTAATGTCATTGGCTCCTTGATTGCAAGTTAATGTCATTGGCTCATTGATTGCAAGTTAATGTTATGGACTCATCGATTGCAAGTTAATGCCATTGGCTTATTGATTGCAAGTTAATGTCATTGGCTCATTGATTGCAAATTATGTCATTGGCTCATTGATTGCAAGTTAATGTCATTGGCTCATCGATTGCAAGTTAATGTCATTGGCTCATTGATTGCAAGTTAATGTCATGGACTCATCGATTGCAAGTTAATGTCATTGGCTCATTGATTGCAAGTTAATGTCATTGGTTCATCGATTGCAAGTTAATGTCTTTGGCTCATTGATTGCAAGTTAATGTCATTGGCTCATCGATTGCAAGTTAATGTCATTGGCTAATTGATTGCAAGTTAATGTCATTGGCTCATCGATTGCAAGTTAATGTCATTGGCTCATTGATTGCAAGTTAATGTCATTGGCTCATCGATTGCAAGTTAATGTCATTGGCTCATTGATTGCAAGTTAATGTCATTGGCTCATTGATTGCAAGTTAATGTCATTGGCTCATTGATTGCAAGTTAATGCCATTGGCTCATTGATTGCAAGTTAATGCCATTGGCTCATTGATGAATCTTCCAGGACGTACACCAATGTTTTCTCAGCTGCACTACTATGACTACATTGTGGGGTGAATGATCGACGCAAGGACACACATCGATTTCTTTTTCAGGTTGTTCTTATTGGGTAGGTTAACATGTTCTGAAATGAGATATTTGTTGGGGAGTGAGCGTGTTCAGAAATGCCATTTAAAGGCCGTCAAAAAGGGTTCTACCGTAACAGATGTCGGTTTATGTTAATCTGATATATTTTTTTATTTGATTCGTGAGTGAGGGTGATATAACTTGTATGAACTTAAACACAAACAGTAGTGTATCAAGTTCCTTGATAAGAATAGATCACCAGTTTCTACTCAAAACATAATCTATGCCACTCGTCTAGTTCGGGGGTGAGTAAAGTTTTTAAATTTTTGGCTACAATGGGGTCTAGACTGTGGGATCTGACCAATAATAGCCAGATGGGGTTTGTATATCAGGTAAAATAAATTGAATTTAAATTTTATTGATGATAGTAAGCGGAGAATAGGCGTGATCAATCAGCCTATAGGGCATTACTCGGTTTGACCATGTCTTGTACATCCTCTCACTCTCCTGCACAACAGACAATTTCATAGTTTAGTTTTGTAAATAAGTGATCCAGCCATGCCCCTGTAAGGATGAAGTTATCTTAGATCCTAAAAACCAGGACCGACCTTATGCCACTGCAACCTATGCGGCCGCAATGATCCCTGCACTTTCATAGGCCCCGCGCTAATTCTAGGAGTAAATGATTCAATTAAACCATTATAACTTACAATCATGTATAGGTCGGCGTGCTTATTCAGTTTTTACAGTATTTATTTTATCTGTTACGTCGTTGTTTCAGGTGATTACGACAAGTACTATTGAATGAGCTGGAGAAATTTGAATTACATGTTGAAAATATTCGTGGACAAGGTTATGATAATGGTGCGAACATAAAAGGCGTCCATTCTGGAGTTCAAAAAACGGCTTTTAAATATTAACAGTAGAGCATTGTTTACTCATGTGCGTGTCATAATTACAATCTGGTGGTAGCAGACATGGTCAAAACATGCCCTGATGCGTTAACCTTTTTTTGAACTATACAACGCGTGTACACTATCTTTTCAGCATCTACATGGTCATTATTCAGAAAGCATGTGTCTGTCTGGAAAACCTCTGTCAAAACATTGAAGCAGTACACATTCCTAGTGTTACTTGTGTTATGGTACGACAAGCTCTTACAAGTCAATTTTGTGAGTAAAGAACTGCAAGGTGAAATAGTAGATTTGAGCAATGCAATGGATTCGTACAACAACTTGATGACTTAAATAAGGAAACTGAGAGTTGATGGGTGTGTTCAGATTCTTGTTACAGCAATGGAATTGTCTCAAAACATGGAAGTTATTGCATTCTTTCCAGCCAAACGTCAATTGAAATAGCAGTATGATAAATCTGTGGAAAACTTCACAACTGGAAATGCTGAAGATGACTACAGGATAAATCTGTGGAAAACTCCACAACTGTAAATGCTGAAGATGACTACAGGATAAATTTGTGGAAAACTTCACAACTGGAAATGCTGAAGATGACTGCATGATAAATCTGTGGAAAACTTCACAACTGTAAATGCTGAAGATAACTACAGGATAAATTTCTTCAACAGAACTGTGGATACTGCAATTCAGTCCTTGCAGCCGAGATTTGAACAGCTGAAATCAAACTACATTCTATTTGGGTTACTTGTCAGCTTCAAGAGCCTTCAGCGTGATGACATACAAAAGTTTACAGCGAGCCTCGAGCAAGCAGTGACGTCATCAACAGACCAGTCAGCAGATATATATGGGCGAGATTTAACAGATGAAATGGAATCTTTTAGGGATATTCTACCAAATACCGCCTAAACCTCGGTACAAATTTTGGCTTATCTGTCCACTAATGAAAGATACACTCATTTCCCCAACTACTTTGCTGCACTCAGAATACTACTAACAATACCCGTAACTGTGGCATCTGGTGAAAGAAGCTTCTCGCGCCTCTAACTAATCAAGAATTACTTGAGGTCTACAATTCACTAAGAAAGATTGAACAATTTGACAATTCTTGCTATTGAGCGTGATCTATGTAGGAAACATAATTTTGATGATATACTGTATGACTTCGCTACACGCAAGGCTCGTTAAGTAAATTTAATTTAATGTTGTAATTAGTAAAATAATGTATTAAATAAAAAGATGAATTTATTTTCTAAAAAAAAAATCTTAACTTTCACTTATTATCCTTATTCCTACCCAGACTGGGCCCCGCGCTATCCGTGTCGCATAGGACCCCGTAATAGTTAGAGCCGGCCCTGATAAAAACTACTACGGAACAGTTACTTAAAGTCTGTATATGGGTGGAGTCAACTAGCTCTTTTACTGCGTCTCTTTGAAACCCAATTCTTCATAGATATATTCCAGAATAAACTGACACAAGATGTTTTGCACACCTGCCCCGAAAAAAAAAGACGGTAAACATCCTCATTATCGATGAACTACTCACCACAGATGAATGAACTACTCACCACAGATGAATGAACTACTCACCACAGATGAATGAACTACTCACCACAGATGAATGAACTACTCACCACAGATGAATGAACTACTCACCACAGATGAACATCGTAGGGAGACACTGAGAGCGTCAAGCGCTAAGAAGATCGAGAGAGACCCCCCCCCCCTGATGTAAATGCACGGCGTCTGATGAAATCAATAAAACAAGCAGCAGTGTCTTCAGGCTGAGCTCCTGTCTCAGCGGAATGATCGATCGACGTGAGGAAGAAGACCGAGAGCTATGGACTAATCGATTGCTAGTTAATGTCATTGGCTCACTGAATTCACGGACATGCACCAATGTTTTCTCAGCTGTACTACTGTGACTCCAGTGTGGTTGAATGAACGACTGCAAGGAAGCAAATCAATTTCTTCTTCGGATTGTTCTTATTGAGTATGTTAATATGTTCTGAAATGAGATAATTGTTGGGGAGTGAGCGTGTTCAGAAGGGACTACGTTAGCCATTTAAGGGCCGTCCATTAATGGTGCCACCATAACAGACGTTAGTTAGGTTAATCTGATATAATTTGGGATTTCGATTGGTGAGTGAATATAAACACAAACAATTAGAACTCTCTATGAGTTCTCTATGAGTTATCATTTATGGGCGTAAATATAGGTCACCAGTTTCAAATGCTACTGCCAGCCCAAAAGTCAGTCCAGGTGCCGTACCTCTACGTACAACGGTATCCGGACAAAACCCCCAGCGGACAAAACCACCAAAATGTTAAGATCGAATTTAAGTCGATATAATTGATGCTTCTATATATACGAAGTTGACCATGGGCTAAATAAAATGTTTGTTGATATAGGAGATCATGTCTGTCAACACAGTCCATCAAAAGGCATGTTCCTATGTTGTTTTACCTAAATAAAGGATTGGCTTTCGACCACTGGGGTTTTTAAGCTCTCATCCTCTTCAATACCACTTTATCATGTTCCTCTCATCCCCTGCAATACCACTTTATCATGTCCCTCTCATCCCCTCCAATACCACTTTATCATGTTCATCTCATCCCCTGCAATACCACTTTATCATGTTCCTCTCATCCCCTTCAATACCACTTTATCATGTTCCTCTCATCCCCTCCAATACCACTTTATCATGTTCCTAATCCCCTTCAATACTACATTATCATGTTCCTCTCATCCCCTCCAATACCACTTTATCATGTTCCTCTCATCCCCTCCAATACCACTTTATCATGTTCCTCTCATCCCCTCCAATACCACTTTATCATGTTCCTCTCCTCCCCTCCAATGCCACTTTATCATGTTCCTCTCATCCCCTCCAATACCACTTTATCATGTTCCTCTCATGCCCTTCAATGTCACTTTATCATGTTCCTCTCATGCCCTTCAATGTCACTTTATCATGTTCCTCTCATGCCCTTCAATGTCACTTTATCATGTTCCTCTCATCCCCTCCAATACCACTTTATCATGTTCCTCTCATGCCCTTCAATGTCACTTTATCATGTTCCTCTCATCCCCTCCAATACCACTTTATCATGTTCCTCTCATGCCCTTCAATGTCACTTTATCATGTTCCTCTCATCCCCTCCAATACCACTTTATCATGTTCCTCTCATGCCCTTCAATGTCACTTTATCATGTTCCTCTCATGCCCTTCAATGTCACTTTATCATGTTCCTCTCATGCCCTTCAATGTCACTTTATCATGTTCCTCTCATGCCCACCCCCTCAAATGCTGTGGTCAGCAAAGCGGAGATAAAAGCGACCATGCGCACTGACCAACAACCAAGCCCTACCGAGATCATTCAGGGGCGAGGAGTCGATCAAAATGGACGAGTTAGCCTTTAATTTTGGAGATTGAAGTAAATGTAATTGTGGTAGCAATACTGTCACGGGTAATTTTATTCCAATTCATTTGACTTATATTTCATATTAAACAAGTGTTTGAGTTATTTGTAACATGTAAGTCTGAAATGTGAGATGAATGTTACAATATTTGTAACATGTAATTCTGACATGTGAGATGAATGTTACAATATTTGAAACCTGTAATTCTGACATGTGAGATGAATGTTACAATATTTTTAACATATAAGTCTTACGTGTGAGATAAATGTTCCTGTATGTGTAGCATGCAATTCTGACATGTGAAATAAATGTTTCTCTAGTGATATTCTAACATGTGTAAAGAGTGGCATTATGTTACCATTTGAATGTACTTATATCAAGGATAAAAAAGCAATAATCAGACATTATTTTAAAACACGACTGCTATTTATAATTCTGGGCTTATTTCTACTCATTTTCTGACTGTATTGTGATCCCGCTAGTTAGTTGCTGATGTTATAAGTATTGTTATAAGTATTGTAATTGTAAACTATTCTTTAATGCAGCTGTCACACAAACTGGCACCTGTGAAAATAACCATTATTATTTGCATCTCCTGTCCTAATCGAGATAATCAGAGATAAACAAAAGTATAACAGAAAATAACAAGAAACGTTCAAATGATGTTATAGATAGGTAATGGGGAATGGGGAATATGAAGCTAACGACGTGTAGCTTTTGATGAATCATTGAGTAGAATTGTAAGCAATATTTTCTAAAGTACTTAGACAAGAAAAAGGTCTACAGACAACTAGAGAAGTATCTTATTTGAATAATTATTTCTGTTTGCGGTGTATACAACTAAACATGAGTCGTATAATGATATTCAACCTTTCAGTGTCTGCTACATGGTATCATCTGACACAGGCAGGAAATAAAGGTGAGGATAACAATTTAAAAGCAGACCTTTGAATTGTATATATCCTGTTTAAATTATATATTATGCTAATATAATGCTGCGACCTTGATAAAGATTTGCTAAAAAATATTAATTTATATATTTTTGTACCTAAAAATGGTTAAAAATTGTTTAATACTATAAAGATTAATAATTTCTTTTAAATTCTATTAGTGGATTAAAAATAAACTAATACATGTATAATAATATCTCAAGCAAAAATAATATTACACTGTCTTTCAAAATAAAATTATATTATTTTAATGTAACAAAAAAGTACACTACATTTATTTCATTTCTTTTTGAATTATACTTTTAAGTAAATCAGGAGAGAGATCTTAAAATAATTATCACTCGGGGATGTCCTTGCTAGTCTATAATTAATTACAGAATACATAACTAAAATATATCGGCAGTGTGAGGTACGTGCATGGACATAAGATAAATAGAAATAATGCCCCCCCAACATATGACACTAACGCATACATGATCTATTCCTAGGCCCTGGGTCGGGCTAAGGCCGCCTCTGTATACTCTAAGTACTAACAACAACTTATCAAAACACATCTTGATATGATTGTGTTTCTATGTGACGGGGTTGTCTTCTAATACTTCTCATGAAGATTCACAACAAATATATGATTAATGGAGATAACTACAGTGTTCAACACTCTTTGATATTATTCTTTTCAGCATTTCATCTAAATTTGCAATATTATTTTCATCTTTTTTTTTCAGAAATTCTGCGCTATCTGTCATTTAATTCGGGTGTCTACATTGGACATCATTTTACTAACAATAACGGATATATAAAGACAGTATTGAAAACATATGTTCCTGTCCAGGCTGCAGCATTCCCCTCGGTCAGTAGATCATGTTTGTTCAACATAATTCGCAGGGAGTCGGAAATACGTTATGGGCTTCAAGAAAAACTAATTGTTTAAGACCATTAAGACTACCAATATGACTACCGTTGACATGAACAAATAGTAAATAGTTCAGTTGTTATAGGTATCTTTGAGTGAGTTAATGACACTGAGCTATATATTTAGATATAGAGTTCCGTGGTTAACGGGCAGTCATATGCAGGGCTCGATTTACCGTTGGGGATGCCGGGGATATCCCCGGCAATGAGAACTGTGTCATCCCCGGCTCTGCTTTAGCTAATATATCCCTTCCGGGGATGAAGCCATAGACATTTATCCCCGGCTCTGGAAAATTTTTTTTTTCATCCCCGGCACTGGTTTTTTTTTTAAGTCGAACACTGGATAATATGTGTTAATAGGAGCGGACTTGATAATAGACAAACAGCAGTGAAAAAAAGACTATTGCTCAATGCATTCTTGTACACATTTTAACTATATGTTTCATATATACTGAACATAGGACAATCTAACTCCATATAATATATTACACGTATGTGAGAATAATTTAGCCATGATTTTTTGTTGCCTATGTAATAATGAAAACATCAACACAATAATACATATGGAGTTAAATTGAAATATATACCTGTAGACTGGAAAGATTTTTTTAAGTAATGTGATTTAAAGAGATAAGTTTTCCTCAATTTATGCTCTCGACTTTTGTGCTAAACATCCTCAAAGTGTTTAGGAAAACGTATTTGTAAAATATTACATGACTAACCTATTGCTAAACATACTGTTGTAACTCTACTGAAAGCATGGAAACATTCGGTCGTTCATTCGCTAGGTATACAAGTCTGCTCCAATGGCAACAGAGTAAAGTAAGATGGTGTGATACACTCAGAGTAAAGTAAGATGGTGTGACACAGAGTAAAGTAAGATGGTGTGACACACTCAGAGTAAAGTAAGATGGTGTGACACACTCAGAGTAAAGTAAGATGGTGTGACACCGACTAAAGTAAGATGGTGTGACACACTCAGAGTAAAGTAAGATGGTGTGACACACTCAGAGTAAAGTAAGATGGTGTGACACACTCAGAGTAAAGTAAGATGGTGTGACACACTCAGAGTAAAGTAAGATGGTGTGACACACTCAGAGTAAAGTAAGATGGTGTGACACAGAATAAAGTAAGATGGTGTGACAGACTCAGAGTAAAGTAAGATGGTGTGACACAGAGTAAAGTAAGATGGTGTGACACAGAGTAAAGTAAGATGGTGTGACACACTCAGAGTAAAGTAAGATGGTGTGACACACTCAGAGTAAAGTAAGATGGTGTGACACACTCAGAGTAAAGTAAGATGGTGTAACACACTCAGAGTAAAGTAAGATGGTGTGACACACTCAGAGTAAAGTAAGATGGTGTGACACACTCAGAGTAAAGTAAGATGGTGTGACACACTCAGAGTAAAGTAAGATGGTGTGACAGACTCAGAGTAAAGTAAGATGGTGTGACACACTCAGAGTAAAGTAAGATGGTGTGACACAGAGTAAAGTAAGATGGTGTGACAGACTCAGAAAAAAGTAAGATGGTGTGACAGACTCAGAGTAAAGTAAGATGGTGTGACACAGAGTAAAGTAAGGTGAGGTGACACACTCATAGTAAAGTAAGATGGTGTGACACAAAGTAAAGTAAGATGGTGTGACACACTCAGAGTATAGCAAGATGGTGTGACACACTCAGAGTAAAGTAAGATGGTGTGACACACTCAGAGTAAAGTAAGATGGTGTGACACACTCAGAGTAAAGTAAGATGGTGTGACACACTCAGAGTAAAGTAAGATGGTGTGACACACTCAGAGTAAAGTAAGATGGTGTGACACAGAGTAAAGTGAGATGGTGTAACACACTCAGAGTAAAGTAAGATGGTGTGACACACTCAGAGTAAAGTAAGATGGTGTGACACACCCAGAGTAAAGTAAGATGGTGTGACACACTCAGAGTAAAGTAAGATGGTGTGACACACTCAGAGTAAAGTAAGATGGTGTGACACAGAATAAAGTAAGATGGTGTGACAAACTCATAGTAAAGTAAGATGGTGTGACACACTCAGAGTAAAGTAAGATGGTGTGATACAGAGTAAAGTAAGATGGTGTGACACAGAGTAAAGTAAGATGGTGTGACAAACTCAGAGTAAAGTAAGATGGTGTGACACACTCAGAGAAAAGTAAGATGGTGTGACACACTCAGAGTAAAGTAAGATGGTGTGACACACTCAGAGTAAAGTAAGATGGTGTGACACAGAGTAAAGTAAGATTGTTTGAAAGACTCAGAGTAAAGTAAGATGGTGTGACACACTCAGAGTAAAGTAAGATGGTGTGACACACTCAGAGTAAAGTAAGATGGTGTGACACACCCAGAGTAAAGTAAGATGGTGTGACACACTCAGAGTAAAGTAAGATGGTGTGACATACTCAGAGTAAAGTAAGATGGTGTGACACACTCAGAGTAAAGTAAGATGGTGTGACACACTCAGAGTAAAGTAAGATGGTGTGACACAGAATAAAGTAAGATGGTGTGACAAACTCAGAGTAAAGTAAGATGGTGTGACACACTCAGAGTAAAGTAAGATGGTGTGATACAGAGTAAAGTAAGATGGTGTGACACACTCAGAGTAAAGTAAGATGGTGTGACACACTCAGAGTAAAGTAAGATGGTGTGACATACTCAGAGTAAATTAAGATGGTGTGACACACTCAGAGTAAAGTAAGAGGGTGTGACACACTCAGAGTAAAGTAAGATGGTGTGACACACTCAGAGTAAAGTAAGATGGTGTGACACACTCAGAGTAAAGTAAGATGGTGTGACAGACTCAGAGTAAAGTAATATAGTGTGACACAGAGTAAAGTAAGATGAGGTGACACACTCAGAGTAAAGTAAGATGGTGTGACACAAAGTAAAGTAAGATGGTGTTACACACTCAGAGTATAGCAAGATGGTGTGACACACTCAGAGTAAAATAAGATGGTGTGACACACTCAGAGTAAAGTAAGATGAATTGACACACTCAGAGTAAAGTAAGATGGTGTGACACAGAGTAAAGTAAGATGGTGTGACACAGAGTAAAGTAAGATGGTGTGACACACTCAGAGTAAAGTAAGATGGTGTGACACACTCAGAGTAAAGTAAGATGGTGTGACACAGAGTAAAGTAAGATGGTGTGCCACATTCAGAGAAAGTGAGATGGTGTGACACACTCAGAGTAAAGTAAGATGGTGTGACACACTCAGAGTAAAGTAAGATGGTGTGACAGACTCAGAGTAAAGTAAAATGGTGTAACACACTCAGAGTAAAGTAAGATGGTGTGACACAGAGTAAATTAAGATGGTGTGACACACTCAGAGTAAAGTAAGATGGTGTGACACACTCAGAGTAAAGTAAGATGGTGTGACACACTCAGAGTAAAGTAAGATGGTGTGACACACTCAGAGTAAAGTAAGATGGTGTGACACACTCAGAGTAAAGTAAGATGGTGTGACACAGAATAAAGTAAGATGGTGTGACAGACTCAGAGTAAAGTAAGATGGTGTGACACAGAGTAAAGTAAGATGGTGTGACACACTCAGAGTAAAGTAAGATGGTGTGACACACTCAGAGTAAAGTAAGATGGTGTGACACACTCAGAGTAAAGTAAGATGGTGTGACACACTCAGAGTAAAGTAAGATGGTGTGACACAGAGTAAAGTAAGATGGTGTGACACAGAGTAAAGTAAGATGGTGTGACACTTTCAGAGTAAAGTAAGATGGTGTGACACACTCAGAGTAAAGTAAGATGGTGTGACACACTCAGAGTAAAGTAAGATGGTGTGACACAGAGTAAAGTAAGATGGTGTGACACACTCAGAGTAAAGTAAGATGGTGTGACACAGAGTAAAGTAAGATGGTGTGACACAGAATAAAGTAAGATGGTGTGACACACTCAGAGTAAAGTAAGATGGTGTGACACACTCAGAGTAAAGTAAGATGGTGTGACACAGAGTAAAGTAAGATGGTGTGACAGACTCAGAGAAAGTAAGATGGTGTGACACACTCAGAGTTAAGTAAGATGGTGTGACACACTCACAGTAAAGTAAGATGGTGTGACACACTCAGAGTAAAGTAAGATGGTGTGACAGACTCAGAGTAAAGTAAGATGGTGTGAAACAGAGTAAAGTAAGATGGTGTGACACACTCAGAGTAAAGTTAGAAAGTGTGACACACTCAAAGTAAAGTAAGATGGTGTGACACACTCAGAGTAAAGTAAGGTGGTGTGACACACTCAGAGTAAAGTAAGATGGTGTGACACAGAGTAAAGTAAGATGGTGTGACACACTCAGAGTAAAGTAAGATGGTGTGACACACTCAGAGTAAAGTAAGATTGTGTGGCACACTCAGAGTAAAGTAAGATGGTGTGACACACTCAGAGTAAAGTAAGATGGTGTGACACACTCAGAGTAAAGTAAGAGGGTGTGACACACTCAGAGTAAAGTAAGATGGTGTGACACACTCAGAGTAAAGTAAGATGGTGTGACACAAAGTAAAGTAAGATGGTGTGACACACTCAGAGTATAGCACGATGGTGTGACACACTCAGAGTAAAGTAAGATGGTGTCGCACAGAGTAAAGTAAGATGGTGTGACACACTCAGAGTAAAGTAAGATGGTGTGACACAGAGTAAAGTAAGATGGTGTGACACACTCAGAGTAAAGTAAGATGGTGTGACACACTCAGAGTAAAGTAAGATGGTGTGACACACTCAGAGTAAAGTAAGATGGTGTGACACACTCAGAGTAAAGTAAGATGTTGTGACACACTCAAAGGAAAGTAAAATGGTGTGACACACTCAGAGTAAAGTAAGATGGTGTGACACACTCAGAGTAAAGTAAGATGGTGTGACACACTCAGAGTAAAGTAAGATGGTGTGACACACTAAGAGTAAAGTAAGATGGTGTGACACAGAGTAAAGTAAGATGGTGTGACAGACTCAGAGTAAAGTAAGATGGTGTGACAGACTCAGAGTAAAGTAAGATGGTGTGACACAGAGTAAAGTAAGATGGTGTGACACACTCAGAGTAAAGTAAGATGGTGTGACACAGAGTAAAGTAAGATGGTGTGACAGACTCAGAGTAAAGTAAGATGGTGTGACAGACTCAGAGTAAAGTAAGATGGTGTGACACAGAGTAAAGTAAGATGAGGTGACACACTCAGAGTAAAAGTAAGATGGTGTGACACAAAGTAAAGTAAGATGGTGTGACACACTCAGAGTATAGCACGATGGTGTGACACACTCAGAGTAAAGTAAGATGGTGTGGCACAGAGTAAAGTAAGATGGTGTGGCACACTCAGAGTAAAGTAAGATGGTGTGACACAGAGTAAAGTAAGATGGTGTGACACACTCAGAGTAAAGTAAGATGGTGTGACACACTCAGAGTAAAGTAAGATGGTGTGACACACTCAGAGTAAAGTAAGATGGTGTGACACACTCAGAGTAAAGTAAGAAGGTGTGACACACTCAAAGTAAAGTAAGATGGTGTGACACACTCAGAGTAAAGTAAGATGGTGTGACACACTTAGAGTAAAGTAAGATGGTGTGACAGACTCAGAGTAAATTAAGATGGTGTGACAAAGAGTAAAGTAAGATGGTGTGACACACTCAGAGTAAAGTAAGATGGTGTGACACAGAGTAAATTAAGATGGTGTGACACACTCAGAGTAAAGTAAGATGGTGTGACACACTCAGAGTAAAGTAAGATGGTGTGACACACTCAGAGTAAAGTAAGATGGTGTGACACACTCAGAGTAAAGTAAGATGGTGTGACACACTCAGAGTAAAGTAAGATGGTGTGACACAGAATAAAGTAAGATGGTGTGACAGACTCAGAGTAAAGTAAGATGGTGTGACACAGAGTAAAGTAAGATGGTGTGACACACTCAGAGTAAAGTAAGATGGTGTGACACACTCAGAGTAAAGTAAGATGGTGTGACACACTCAGAGTAAAGTAAGATGGTGTGACACACTCAGAGTAAAGTAAGATGGTGTGACACAGAGTAAAGTAAGATGGTGTGACACAGAGTAAAGTAAGATGGTGTGACACTTTCAGAGTAAAGTAAGATGGTGTGACACACTCAGAGTAAAGTAAGATGGTGTGACACACTCAGAGTAAAGTAAGATGGTGTGACACAGAGTAAAGTAAGATGGTGTGACACACTCAGAGTAAAGTAAGATGGTGTGACACAGAGTAAAGTAAGATGGTGTGACACAGACTAAAGTAAGATGGTGTGACACACTCAGAGTAAAGTAAGATGGTGTGACACACTCAGAGTAAAGTAAGATGGTGTGACACAGAGTAAAGTAAGATGGTGTGACAGACTCAGAGAAAGTAAGATGGTGTGACACACTCAGAGTTAAGTAAGATGGTGTGACACACTCACAGTAAAGTAAGATGGTGTGACACACTCAGAGTAAAAGTAAGATGGTGTGACAGACTCAGAGTAAAGTAAGATGGTGTAGAAACAGAGTAAAAGTAAGATGGTGTGACACACTCAGAGTAAAGTTAGAAAGTGTGACACACTCAAAGTAAAGTAAGATGGTGTGACACACTCAGAGTAAAAGTAAGAGTGGTGTGACACACTCAGAGTAAAGTAAGATGGTGTGACACAGAGTAAAGTAAGATGGTGTGACACACTCAGAGTAAAGTAAGATGGTGTGACACACTCAGAGTAAAGTAAGATTGTGTGGCACACTCAGAGTAAAGTAAGATGGTGTGACACACTCAGAGTAAAGTAAGATGGTGTGACACACTCAGAGTAAAGTAAGAGGGTGTGACACACTCAGAGTAAAGTAAGATGGTGTGACACACTCAGAGTAAAGTAAGATGGTGTGACACAAAGTAAAGTAAGATGGTGTGACACACTCAGAGTATAGCACGATGGTGTGACACACTCAGAGTAAAGTAAGATGGTGTCGCACAGAGTAAAGTAAGATGGTGTGACACACTCAGAGTAAAGTAAGATGGTGTGACACAGAGTAAAGTAAGATGGTGTGACACACTCAGAGTAAAAAGTAAGATGGTGTGACACACTCAGAGTAAAGTAAGATGGTGTGACACACTCAGAGTAAAGTAAGATGGTGTGACACACTCAGAGTAAAGTAAGATGTTGTGACACACTCAAAGGAAAGTAAAATGGTGTGACACACTCAGAGTAAAGTAAGATGGTGTGACACACTCAGAGTAAAGTAAGATGGTGTGACACACTCAGAGTAAAAGTAAGATGGTGTGACACACTAAGAGTAAAAGTAAGATGGTGTGACACAGAGTAAAGTAAGATGGTGTGACAGACTCAGAGTAAAGTAAGATGGTGTGACAGACTCAGAGTAAAGTAAGATGGTGTGACACAGAGTAAAGTAAGATGGTGTGACACACTCAGAGTAAAGTAAGATGGTGTGACACAGAGTAAAAGTAAGATGGTGTGACAGACTCAGAGTAAAGTAAGATGGTGTGACAGACTCAGAGTAAAGTAAGATGGTGTGACACAGAGTAAAGTAAGATGAGGTGACACACTCAGAGTAAAGTAAGATGGTGTGACACAAAGTAAAGTAAGATGGTGTGACACACTCAGAGTATAGCACGATGGTGTGACACACTCAGAGTAAAGTAAGATGGTGTGGCACAGAGTAAAGTAAGATGGTGTGGCACACTCAGAGTAAAGTAAGATGGTGTGACACAGAGTAAAGTAAGATGGTGTGACACACTCAGAGTAAAGTAAGATGGTGTGACACACTCAGAGTAAAGTAAGATGGTGTGACACACTCAGAGTAAAGTAAGATGGTGTGACACACTCAGAGTAAAGTAAGAAGGTGTGACACACTCAAAGTAAAGTAAGATGGTGTGACACACTCAGAGTAAAGTAAGATGGTGTGACACACTTAGAGTAAAGTAAGATGGTGTGACAGACTCAGAGTAAATTAAGATGGTGTGACAAAGAGTAAAGTAAGATGGTGTGACACACTCAGAGTAAAGTAAGATGGTGTGACACACTCAGAAAAAATTAAGATGGTGTGATACACTCAGAGTAAAGTAAGATGGTGTGACACAGAGTAAAGTAAGATGGTGTGACACACTCATAGAAAAGTAAGATGGTGTGATACACTCATAGTAAAGTAAGATGGTGTGACACACTCAGAGTAAAGTAAGATGGTGTGACACACTCAGAGTAAAGTAAGATGGTGTGACACACTCAGAGTAAAGTAAGATGGTGTGACACACTCAGAGTAAAGTAAGATGGTGTGACACAGAGTAAAGTAAGATGGTGTGACAGACTCAGAGTAAAGTAAGATGGTGTGACAGACTCAGAGTAAAGTAAGATGGTGTGACACAGAGTAAAGTAAGATGAGGTGACACACTCAGAGTAAAGTAAGATGGTGTGACACAAAGTAAAGTAAGATGGTGTGACACACTCAGAGTATAGCACGATGGTGTGACACACTCAGAGTAAAGTAAGATGGTGTGGCACAGAGTAAAGTAAGATGGTGTGGCACACTCAGAGTAAAGTAAGATGGTGTGACACAGAGTAAAGTAAGATGGTGTGACACACTCAGAGTAAAGTAAGATGGTGTGACACACTCAGAGTAAAGTAAGATGGTGTGACACACTCAGAGTAAAGTAAGATGGTGTGACACACTCAGAGTAAAGTAAGATGGTGTGACACACTCAAAGTAAAGTAAGATGGTGTGACACACTCAGAGTAAAGTAAGATGGTGTGACACACTTAGAGTAAAGTAAGATGGTGTGACAGACTCAGAGTAAATTAAGATGGTGTGACAAAGAGTAAAGTAAGATGGTGTGACACACTCAGAGTAAAGTAAGATGGTGTGACACACTCAGAAAAAATTAAGATGGTGTGATACACTCAGAGTAAAGTAAGATGGTGTGACACAGAGTAAAGTAAGATGGTGTGACACACTCATAGAAAAGTAAGATGGTGTGATACACTCAGAGTAAAGTAAGATGGTGTGACACACTCAGAGTAAAGTAAGATGGTGTGACACACTCAGAGTAAAGTAAGATGGTGTGACACACTCAGAGTAAAGTAAGATGGTGTGACAGACTCAGAGTAAAGTAAGATGGTGTGACACAGAGTAAAGTAAGATGGTGTGACACACTCAGAGTAAAGTAAGATGGTGTGACACACTCAGAGTAAAGTAAGATGGTGTGACAAACTCAGAGTAGAGTAAGTTGGTGTGACACAGAGTAAAGTAAAATGGTGTGACACACTCAGAGTAAAGTAAGATGGTGTGACACACTCAGAGTAAAGTAAGATGGTGTGACACACGCAGAGTAAAGTAAGAGGGTGTGACACACTTAGAGTAAAGTACGATGGTGTGACACACTCAGAGTAATGTAAGATGGTGTGACAGACTCAGAGTAAAGTAAGATGGTGTGAAACAGAGTAAAGTAAGATGGTGTGACACACTCAGAGTAAAGTAAGATGGTGTGACACAGAGTAAATTAAGATGGTGTGACACACTCAGAGTAAAGTAAGATGGTGTGACACACTCAGAGTAAAGTAAGATGGTGTGACACACTCAGAGTAAAGTAAGATGGTGTGACACACTCAGAGTAAAGTAAGATGGTGTGACACAGAATAAAGTAAGATGGTGTGACAGACTCAGAGTAAAGTAAGATGGTGTGACACAGAGTAAAGTAAGATGGTGTGACACACTCAGAGTAAAGTAAGATGGTGTGACACACTCAGAGTAAAGTAAGATGGTGTGACACACTCAGAGTAAAGTAAGATGGTGTGACACACTCAGAGTAAAGTAAGATGGTGTGACACAGAGTAAAGTAAGATGGTGTGACACAGAGTAAAGTAAGATGGTGTGACACTTTCAGAGTAAAGTAAGATGGTGTGACACACTCAGAGTAAAGTAAGATGGTGTGACACACTCAGAGTAAAGTAAGATGGTGTGACACAGAGTAAAGTAAGATGGTGTGACACACTCAGAGTAAAGTAAGATGGTGTGACACAGAGTAAAGTAAGATGGTGTGACACAGAATAAAGTAAGATGGTGTGACACACTCAGAGTAAAGTAAGATGGTGTGACACACTCAGAGTAAAGTAAGATGGTGTGACACAGAGTAAAGTAAGATGGTGTGACAGACTCAGAGAAAGTAAGATGGTGTGACACACTCAGAGTTAAGTAAGATGGTGTGACACACTCACAGTAAAGTAAGATGGTGTGACACACTCAGAGTAAAGTAAGATGGTGTGACAGACTCAGAGTAAAGTAAGATGGTGTGAAACAGAGTAAAGTAAGATGGTGTGACACACTCAGAGTAAAGTAAGATGGTGTAACACACTCAGAGTAAAATAAGATGGTGTGACAAACTCAGAGTAAAGTAAGATGGTGTGACACAGAGTAAAGTAAGATGGTGTGACACACTCAGAATAAAGTAAGATGGTGTGACACAGAGTAAAGTAAGATGGTGTGACACACTCAGAGTAAAGTAAGATTGTGTGACACACTCATAGTAACGTAAGATGGTATGACACAGAGTAAAGTAAGATGGTGTGACACACTCAGAGTAAAGTAAGATGGTGTGACACACTCAGAGTAAAGTAAGATGGTGTGACACACTCAGAGTAAAGTAAGATGGTGTGACACACTCAGAGTAAAGTAAGATGGTGTGACACAGAGTAAAGTAAGATGGTGTGACACACTTAGAGTGAAGTAAGATGGTGTGACACACTCAGAGTAAAGTAAGATGGTGTGACACACTCAGAGTAAAGTAAGATGGTGTGACACACTCAGAGTAAAGTAAGATGGTTTGACACACTCAGAGTAAAGTAAGATGGTGTGACAGACTCAGAGTAAAGTAAGATGGTGTGACACACTCAGATTAAAGTAAGATGGTGTGACACAGAGTAAAGTAAGATGGTGTGACACACTCAGAGTAAAGTAAGATGGTGTGACACACTAAAAGTAAAGTAAGATGGTGTGACACACTCAGAGTAAAGTAAGATGGTGTAACACACTCAGAGTAAAATGAGATGGTGTGACAAACTCAGTGTAAAGTAAGATGGTGTGACACAGAATAAAGTAAGATGGTGTGACACATTCAGAGTAAAGTAAGATGGTGGGACACACTCAGAGTAAAGTAAGATGGTTTGACAGACTCAGAGTAAAGTAAGATGGTGTGACACACTCAGAGTAAAGTAAGATGGTGTGATACACTCAGAGTAAAGTAAGATGGTGTGATACACTCAGAGTAAAGTAAGATGGTATGACACAGAGTAAAGTAAGATGGTGTGACACACTCAGAGTAAAGTAAGATGGTGTGACACACCCAGAGTAAAGTAAGATGGTGTGACACACTCAGAGTAAAGTAAGATGGTGTGATACACTCATAGTAAAGTAAGATGGTATGACACAGAGTAAAGTAAGATGGTGTGACACACTCAGAGTAAAGTAAGATGGTGTGACACACTCAGAGTAAAGTAAGATGGTGTGACACACTCAGAGTAAAGTAAGATGGTGTGACACACTCAGAGTAAAGTAAGATGGTGTGACACAGAGTAAAGTAAGATGGTGTGACACACTTAGAGTGAAGTAAGATGGTGTGACACACTCAGAGTAAAGTAAGATGGTGTGACACACTCAGAGTAAAGTAAGATGGTGTGACACACTCAGAGTAAAGTAAGATGGTTTGACACACTCAGAGTAAAGTAAGATGGTGTGACAGACTCAGAGTAAAGTAAGATGGTGTGACACACTCAGATTAAAGTAAGATGGTGTGACACAGAGTAAAGTAAGATGGTGTGACACACTCAGAGTAAAGTAAGATGGTGTGACACACTCAGAGTAAAGTAAGATGGTGTGACACACTAAAAGTAAAGTAAGATGGTGTGACACACTCAGAGTAAAGTAAGATGGTGTAACACACTCAGAGTAAAATGAGATGGTGTGACAAACTCAGTGTAAAGTAAGATGGTGTGACACAGAATAAAGTAAGATGGTGTGACACATTCAGAGTAAAGTAAGATGGTGGGACACACTCAGAGTAAAGTAAGATGGTTTGACAGACTCAGAGTAAAGTAAGATGGTGTGACACACTCAGAGTAAAGTAAGATGGTGTGATACACTCAGAGTAAAGTAAGATGGTGTGATACACTTAGAGTAAAGTAAGATGGTATGACACAGAGTAAAGTAAGATGGTGTGACACACTCAGAGTAAAGTAAGATGGTGTGACACACCCAGAGTAAAGTAAGATGGTGTGACACACTCAGAGTAAAGTAAGATGAGGTGACAGACTCAGAGTTAAGTAAGATGGTGTGACAGACTCAGAGTATAGTAAGATGGTGTGACACACTCAGAGTAAAGTAAGATGGTGTGACACACTCAGAGTAAAGTACGATGGTGTGACACACTCAGAGTAAAGTAAGATGGTGTGACACACTCAGAGTAAAGTAAGATGGTGTGACACACTCAGAGTAAATTAAGATGGTCTGACACAGAGTAAAGTAAGATG
Organism: Bulinus truncatus; assembly: GCA_021962125.1. Classification (NCBI taxonomy): domain Eukaryota; kingdom Metazoa; phylum Mollusca; class Gastropoda; family Planorbidae; genus Bulinus; species Bulinus truncatus. The sequence continues at coordinate 1,324,067 of JAGDYQ010000050.1, forward strand.
GTGTGACACTTTCAGAGTAAAGTAAGATGGTGTGACACACTCAGAGTAAAGTAAGATGGTGTGACACACTCAGAGTAAAGTAAGATGGTGTGACACAGAGTAAAGTAAGATGGTGTGACAGACTCAGAGTAAAGTAAGATGGTGTGACAGACTCAGAGTAAATTAAGATGAGGTGAAACACTCAGAGTAAAGTAAGATGGTGTGACACACTCAGAGTAAAGTAAGATGGTGTGACACACTCAGAGTAAAGTAAGATGGTGTGACACACCCAGAGTAAAGTAAGATGGTGTGACACACTCAGAGTAAAGTAAGATGGTGTGACAGACTCAGAGTTAAGTAAGATGGTGTGACAGACTCAGAGTATAGTAAGATGGTGTGACTCACTCAGAGTAAAGTAAGATGGTGTGACACACTCAGAGTAAATCAAGATGGTGTGACACACTCAGAGTAAAGTAAGATGGTGTGACACACTCAGAGTAAAGTAAGATGGTGTGACACACTCAGAGTAAAGTAAGAGGGTGTGACACACTCAGAGTAAAGTAAGATGGTGTGACACACTCAGAGTAAAGTAAGATGGTGTGACACAAAGTAAAGTAAGATGGTGTGACACACTCAGAGTATAGCACGATGGTGTGACACACTCAGAGTAAAGTAAGATGGTGTCGCACAGAGTAAAGTAAGATGGTGTGACACACTCAGAGTAAAGTAAGATGGTGTGACACAGAGTAAAGTAAGATGGTGTGACACACTCAGAGTAAAGTAAGATGGTGTGACACACTCAGAGTAAAGTAAGATGGTGTGACACACTCAGAGTAAAGTAAGATGGTGTGACACACTCAGAGTAAAGTAAGATGTTGTGACACACTCAAAGGAAAGTAAAATGGTGTGACACACTCAGAGTAAAGTAAGATGGTGTGACACACTCAGAGTAAAGTAAGATGGTGTGACACACTCAGAGTAAAGTAAGATGGTGTGACACACTAAGAGTAAAGTAAGATGGTGTGACACAGAGTAAAGTAAGATGGTGTGACAGACTCAGAGTAAAGTAAGATGGTGTGACAGACTCAGAGTAAAGTAAGATGGTGTGACACAGAGTAAAGTAAGATGGTGTGACACACTCAGAGTAAAGTAAGATGGTGTGACACAGAGTAAAGTAAGATGGTGTGACAGACTCAGAGTAAAGTAAGATGGTGTGACAGACTCAGAGTAAAGTAAGATGGTGTGACACAGAGTAAAGTAAGATGAGGTGACACACTCAGAGTAAAGTAAGATGGTGTGACACAAAGTAAAGTAAGATGGTGTGACACACTCAGAGTATAGCACGATGGTGTGACACACTCAGAGTAAAGTAAGATGGTGTGGCACAGAGTAAAGTAAGATGGTGTGGCACACTCAGAGTAAAGTAAGATGGTGTGACACAGAGTAAAGTAAGATGGTGTGACACACTCAGAGTAAAGTAAGATGGTGTGACACACTCAGAGTAAAGTAAGATGGTGTGACACACTCAGAGTAAAAGTAAGATGGTGTGACACACTCAGAGTAAAGTAAGAAGGTGTGACACACTCAAAGTGAAGTAAGATGGTGTGACACACTCAGAGTAAAAGTAAGATGGTGTGACACACTTAGAGTAAAGTAAGATGGTGTGACAGACTCAGAGTAAATTAAGATGGTGTGACAAAGAGTAAAGTAAGATGGTGTGACACACTCAGAGTAAAGAAATAGATGGTGTGACACACTCAGAAAAAAATTAAGATGGTGTGATACACTCAGAGTAAAGTAAGATGGTGTGACACAGAGTAAAGTAAGATGGTGTGACACACTCATAGAAAAAGTAAGATGGTGTGATACACTCATAGTAAAGTAAGATGGTGTGACACACTCAGAGTAAAGTAAGATGGTGTGACACACTCAGAGTAAAGTAAGATGGTGTGACACACTCAGAGTAAAGTAAGATGGTGTGACACACTCAGAGTAAAGTAAGATGGTGTGACACAGAGTAAAGTAAGATGGTGTGACAGACTCAGAGTAAAGTAAGATGGTGTGACAGACTCAGAGTAAAGTAAGATGGTGTGACACAGAGTAAAGTAAGATGAGGTGACACACTCAGAGTAAAGAAAAGATGGTGTGACACAAAGTAAAGTAAGATGGTGTGACACACTCAGAGTATAGCACGATGGTGTGACACACTCAGAAAGTAAAGTAAGATGGTGTGGCACAGAGTAAAAGTAAGATGGTGTGGCACACTCAGAGTAAAGTAAGATGGTGTGACACAGAGTAAAGAAAGATGGTGTGACACACTCAGAGTAAAGTAAGATGGTGTGACACACTCAGAGTAAAGTAAGATGGTGTGACACACTCAGAGTAAAGTAAGATGGTGTGACACACTCAGAGTAAAGTAAGATGGTGTGACACACTCAAAGTAAAGAAATAAGATGGTGTGACATACTCTGAGTAAAGTAAGATGGTGTGACACATTTAGAGTAAAAGTAAGATGGTGTGACAGACTCAGAGTAAATTAAGATGGTGTGACAAAGAGTAAAGTAAGATGGTGTGACACACTCAGAGTAAAGTAAGATGGTGTGACACACTCAGAAAAAATTAAGATGGTGTGATACACTCAGAGTAAAGTAAAGATGGTGTGACACAGAGTAAAGTAAGATGGTGTGACACACTCATAGAAAAGTAAGATGGTGTGATACACTCAGAGTAAAGTAAGATGGTGTGACACACTCAGAGTAAAAGTAAGATGGTGTGACACACTCAGAGTAAAGTAAGATGGTGTGACACACTCAGAGTAAAGTAAGATGGTGTGACAGACTCAGAGTAAAGTAAGATGGTGTGACACAGAGTAAAGTAAGATGGTGTGACACACTCAGAGTAAAGTAAGATGGTGTGACACACTCAGAGTAAAGTAAGATGGTGTGACAGACTCAGAGTAAAGTAAGTTGGTGTGACACAGAGTAAAGTAAAATGGTGTGACACACTCAGAGTAAAGTAAGATGGTGTGACACACTCAGAGTAAAGTAAGATGGTGTGACACACGCAGAGTAAAGTAAGAGGGTGTGACACACTTAGAGTAAAGTACGATGGTGTGACACACTCAGAGTAATGTAAGATGGTGTGACAGACTCAGAGTAAAGTAAGATGGTGTGAAACAGAGTAAAGTAAGATGGTGTGACACACTCAGAGTAAAGTAAGATGGTGTGACACACTCAGAGTAAAGTAAGATTGTGTGACACACTCAGAGTAAAGTAAGATGGTGTGACACACTCAGAGTAAAGTAAGATGGTTTGACACACTCAGAGTAAAGTAAGATGGTGTGACAGACTCAGAGTAAAGTAAGATGGTGTGACACACTCAGAGTAAAGTAAGATGGTGTGACACAGAGTAAAGTAAGATGGTGTGACACACTCAGAGTAAAGTAAGATGGTGTGACACACTTAGAGTAAAGTAAGATTGTGTGACACACTAAAAGTAAAGTAAGATGGTGTGACACACTCAGAGTAAAGAAAGATGGTGTAACACACTCAGAGTAAAATAAGATGGTGTGACAAACTCAGTGTAAAGTAAGATGGTGTGACACAGAGTAAAGTAAGATGGTGTGACACACTCAGAATAAGAAATGAATGGTGTGACACAGAGTAAAGTAGATAGGTGTGACACACTCAGAGTAAAAGTGAGATTGTGTGACACACTCATAGTAAAGTATAGATGGTATGACACTGAGTAAAGTAAGATGGTGTGACACACTCAGAGTAAAGTAAGATGGTGTGACACTCAAAGTAAAGTAAGATGGTGTGACACACTCAGAGTAAGTAAGATGGTGTGACACACTCAGAGTAAAGTAAGATGGTGTGACACAGAGTAAAGTAATATGGTAAAGTGACACACTTAGAGGTGAAGTAAGATGGTGTGACACACTCAGAGTAAAGTAAGATGGTGTGACACAGAGTAAAAGTAAAGATGAATTGTGACACACTTAGAGTAAAGTAAGATGGTGTGACACACTCAGAGTAAAGTAAGATGGTGTGACACACTCAGAGTAAAGTAAGATGGTGTGACACACTCAGAGTAAAGTAAGATGGTTTGACACACTCAGAGTAAAGTAAGATGGTGTGACAGACTCAGAGTAAAGTAAGATGGTGTGACACACTCAGATTAAAGTAAGATGGTGTGACACAGAGTAAAGTAAGATGGTGTGACACACTCAGAGTAAAGTAAGATGGTGTGACACACTAAAAGTAAAGTAAGATGGTGTGACACACTCAGAGTAAAGTAAGATGGTGTAACACACTCAGAGTAAAATGAGATGGTGTGACAAACTCAGTGTAAAGTAAGATGGTGTGACACAGAATAAAGTAAGATGGTGTGACACATTCAGAGTAAAGTAAGATGGTGGGACACATCAGAGTAAAGTAAGATGGTTTGACAGACTCAGAGTAAAGTAAGATGGTGTGACACACTCAGAGTAAAGTAAGATGGTGTGATACACTCAGAGTAAAGTAAGATGGTGTGATACACTCAGAGTAAAGTAAGATGGTATGACACAGAGTAAAGTAAGATGGTGTGACACACTCAGAGTAAAGTAAGATGGTGTGACACACCCAGAGTAAAGTAAGATGGTGTGACACACTCAGAGTAAAGTAAGATGGTGTGATACACTCATAGTAAAGTAAGATGGTATGACACAGAGTAAAGTAAGATGGTGTGACACACTCAGAGTAAAGTAAGATGGTGTGACACACTCAGAGTAAAGTAAGATGGTGTGACACACTCAGAGTAAAGTAAGATGGTGTGACACACTCAGAGTAAAGTAAGATGGTGTGACACAGAGTAAAGTAAGATGGTGTGACACACTTAGAGTGAAGTAAGATGGTGTGACACACTCAGAGTAAAGTAAGATGGTGTGACACACTCAGAGTAAAGTAAGATGGTGTGACACACTCAGAGTAAAGTAAGATGGTTTGACACACTCAGAGTAAAGTAAGATGGTGTGACAGACTCAGAGTAAAGTAAGATGGTGTGACACACTCAGATTAAAGTAAGATGGTGTGACACACTCAGAGTAAAGTAAGATGGTGTGACACACTCAGAGTAAAGTAAGATGGTGTGACACACTCAGAGTAAAGTAAGATGGTGTGACACACTAAAAGTAAAGTAAGATGGTGTGACACACTCAGAGTAAAGTAAGATGGTGTAACACACTCAGAGTAAAATGAGATGGTGTGACAAACTCAGTGTAAAGTAAGATGGTGTGACACAGAATAAAGTAAGATGGTGTGACACATTCAGAGTAAAGTAAGATGGTGGGACACACTCAGAGTAAAGTAAGATGGTTTGACAGACTCAGAGTAAAGTAAGATGGTGTGACACACTCAGAGTAAAGTAAGATGGTGTGATACACTCAGAGTAAAGTAAGATGGTGTGATACACTTAGAGTAAAGTAAGATGGTATGACACAGAGTAAAGTAAGATGGTGTGACACACTCAGAGTAAAGTAAGATGGTGTGACACACCCAGAGTAAAGTAAGATGGTGTGACACACTCAGAGTAAAGTAAGATGAGGTGACAGACTCAGAGTTAAGTATGATGGTGTGACAGACTCAGAGTATAGTAAGATGGTGTGACACACTCAGAGTAAAGTAAGATGGTGTGACACACTCAGAGTAAAGTACGATGGTGTGACACACTCAGAGTAAAGTAAGATGGTGTGACACACTCAGAGTAAAGTAAGATGGTGTGACACACTCAGAGTAAATTAAGATGGTCTGACACAGAGTAAAGTAAGATGGTGTGACACTTTCAGAGTAAAGTAAGATGGTGTGACACACTCAGAGTAAAGTAAGATGGTGTGACACACTCAGAGTAAAGTAAGATGGTGTGACACAGAGTAAAGTAAGATGGTGTGACAGACTCAGAGTAAAGTAAGATGGTGTGACAGACTCAGAGTAAATTAAGATGAGGTGAAACACTCAGAGTAAAGTAAGATGGTGTGACACACTCAGAGTAAAGTAAGATGGTGTGACACACTCAGAGTAAAGTAAGATGGTGTGACACACCCAGAGTAAAGTAAGATGGTGTGACACACTCAGAGTAAAGTAAGATGGTGTGACAGACTCAGAGTTAAGTAAGATGGTGTGACAGACTCAGAGTATAGTAAGATGGTGTGACTCACTCAGAGTAAAGTAAGATGGTGTGACACACTCAGAGTAAATCAAGATGGTGTGACACACTCAGAGTAAAGTAAGATGGTGTGACACACTCAGAGTAAAGTAAGATGGTGTGAAAAACATTTCGTTCCCTTCCATCCCATTAGTCTTAATGAGGCAACTGGCGCCATCATCATCAAACAATGACCATTCCGTAAGAAACACAAGTCACATGATATTGAGTTTTGGTTTGGAGGAGGGGGAGATAATCTGGACTCTAGAGGGAGAAAACAGTTAGAGGTAGATTAGTTACCGGATTGAAGGTTTGGTCATTTTGAGAATGACGAGTCCATAGCACGTATACTTGCATTTAGACAATTATTTCCTATGGATTTATTAATTTGTTGTCCAATTATACATTGGATTTTTAGAAATGAAATACTGAATTTAATTTTTGTATCCACTAGACTTGTTATTTCTGAGATTTACAACAATTCGAAAACAACAACTTTTTTTTCTTACATTCTTTTATTACACTAGCTGTGTCTGGCGATTAGGTAAATAGAAATCAATTACCACCAATCTCAATCGATTTGACATTTCGAACACTTGTCACAATGACACAACACTATTTTAAAATGTTCTAGTCAATTTATTAAATCCTTGTGAAGTCCGAAAGTTAATAACGTATTATACAATGTTGAAATGAACAGGGAAATAGCAACAACAACTACAACAAATTATGACGTATCCAGTTTAGCAGGGGCCATAACTGTGCTGAGGTTGTTTGTTTGTTAGTCTGGCAGGCTATTGTCAATATTGTATATCAACTTTACCCACAAAAGCAAGTGAAATTATTTAACAATATAAAATAAAAGAAAATATATTTTTTTTAAATAACGGATTGTTTAGTCTTTCGTTATCACACTTATTACTTATATTAGACATAATACTTTTTGGAGTGTGAAAAGTTTGTATCTTGTTTCATGTTTGTACAGTGTAGACAGGAAGCCAGTTATTTGTATTTAAGTGCTGACCTACTTATATATTAATTCAATTCATTGATTAACAAAGTCTAACTATATACTAACATATTAATATGTAGGTTCCATACATTGATTAACAAAGTCTAACTATGTACTAACATACTAATATGTCAGTTCCATTCACTGATTAACAAAGTTCAACTATGTACTAACAAACTAATATGTCATTTCCATTCACTGATTAACAAAGTTCAACTATGTATTAACATACTAATATGTAAGTTCTATTCATTGATTAACAAAGTCTAACTATGTACTAACATACTAATATGTAAGTTCCATTCATTGATTAACAAAGTTCAACTATGTACTAACATACTAATATGTCATTTCCATTCACTGATTAACAAAGTTCAACTATGTACTAACATACTAATATGTCATTTCCATTCATTGATTAACAAAGTTCAACTATGTACTAACATACTAATATGTCAGTTCTATTCATTGATTAACAAAGTTCAACTATGTACTAACATACTAATATGTAAGTTCCATTCACTGATTAACAAAGTTCAACTATGTACTAACATACTAATATGTAAGTTCCATTCACTGATTAACAAAGTTCAACTATGTACTAACATACTAATATGTAAGTTCCATTCACTGACTAACAAGGAATGATGCAAAGACCTACTTGTATATAAGCTACGTGCTTTGATTGATAAAGTCCGACTGTGTACTGACCTTCAAGATGTAAGTTGAACTGACCAAGTTCCACTGTGTACTGACCTTCAAGATGTTTGTGTAGGTTCCATCATTTGATTAACAAAGTCTGACCATTTACTTCCAGTCACCGGCTCAATTCTTTGAAGAAAATGTTGATGGTCAACTGAACCAACGTCACCTGGTAGTGTACAACCAGACAGAAGGTGGACCTATTTATGGTGTGACCTACAACTTTGCTGGTTCTGACACCTACCAGTATGTGTGTTTGTTAGTGTGTTTAGGTTAACATACAGTTAATATACATCTATTTTTTTTATACTACTGTATGATTTGTTCTTTAGCAATACATTTCTACAATATTTTCTCAATAGACTACATATATTTATACCTTTATGCATATATATATATATATATATATATATATATATATATATATATATATATATATATATTAGGGCTGTACCGGATTCTAATTTTTAGATCCTGCAGGAATCGGAACCGGAATCGGATTTAATATTTGAATCCTGCCGGAATCGGAACAGGAACCGGATTTTACCGAATTAAATATTATTTTTTCCGAACGAAGTAGTAATTTCTCGCCTAACATAAAAAAGATATAAGAATGAAAAATAGAATAAAAATTTAGTTTTTAAGTTCTAGATAGCAAAAAACAGTATTAACCATTTAGATCTTGAAGACTGTGACTAAAACCCCTTCCCATATCTTGAGTTAAGAAAGATAACTCTGTCAAAATAACACGTTCTTCCAGAGACCCCCCTATAAAATTACGTCAACATTTGATTACCCCCCCTAAAAAGGTGCCTTCCAAAATGTTTATGTGGCAAAATTAGTAGGAATATAGTTAGTTTAATTAAAATACTGAATGTTAGTAGGGTGTGTAAC
>JAGDYQ010000050.1:1335336-1355514 GCA_021962125.1 Bulinus truncatus
CGCCGATACAGAATTATACACTTTTCAATAAAACATTGTGTACTTCTAAAAAAAATGTTTAATGTGTTTATGTAATTTTTTTCGTACTTCATATGTGAATTACTTCAAGACAGTTGAATATTTATTGACCATTTTTACGTTTATTTCAGCGAACAATAACTTTTATTCAAGTTTGTTACCATTCAATCTATATCAGAAAAATTACATTTATTTAAATCAGAAACACACAAATGCAATTTTATAGACACGGTTTTGACATTAAAGTAAAAGTTCAACCCTTTCTTCATCCCAAGAAATCGAAACATTTGCCCCGGTTTAACTTATAATAAACTATGAAGTAAAGACACGTCGTGATTGGTCTCGTAGGCCTGAGTCACTGGCCCAGTGATACACCCCCACCCCCTTCTTGCATCAATTCTTCCCCTTCCCCCCCCCCCCCAAAGGAAGTGGTCCATGTATGTTTTAAGACTGCACCACTTTTCACGTATAAATCACATTTGTTAAATCCTTCATTGAGTGAAAATCATTTATTAGACACGTTTGTTTCCAACTCCTATCAGCCAATGATATTAATTCGTTACATCGCCCTATTTCTCACAACCTTGGGTCAACATCTGGCAATCTCCCCCCCCCCTTCCATATTTGTTGAATAACTATTAACTAGCCCTTACATCCACGGATCTCAACCCGTAATACATTTTAGTAAGTAGAACAAATAAGCAGGAAAGGGGGGGGGCAAACAAAACGCAGGGGGGTCCGGCCCCCTGGACACCCAGCACGCTACGGGGTACGGAAGTTTATGTGAGGGTGCGAAGCGACATAAAATAATCGTTTAAAACAATCGAGAGTTGTGAAGAAGGTCGCCAGTTTGCTGCGTGACTCTCTCTCTTTGAACTCTCTCAGTAATCTGTGGGCTGAGACTTAGTCTCTTAGAGCCCGTGAGATCAGACTTGCTGTGTCTCTCAACATCTGGAAACTCCCATAAAGCCCAATGGCCAGCAAGCTTCCGGACTGGTCCACCCTGTGGTCCGCCAGTCCGGGACACTCGAAAAGCAAATGATCCACGGTTTCCTCTACTTCCCTGCAGTGTCTGCAAAGGGTGTCGACATCGGGCCTCAACCTCCCAAAGTACGCGCCAATAGGACAGTGCCCAGTACGGAACTGGGCAATTAGCGCCTGCTCGACTCGCCTAAGCTTCCACCACGGGTCAGTTTTGGATGGCCGCTCCAGAAACTTACGGACATTTCTGCGTGACTCATCACCAGACCACGTGACCAAGTATCGCATTAGAAAGATAAGTACATTGCATTATGAAAACAATTACATTTATTGCGTGTGATGGGTTCCCGCGAGGAACAAACTTTTACAGTCGCAAGAAAAGGTTGAGATCCCCTGCCGTACATGTTTGGTTAGATGTAAGCTCTCATTGACAGGTAGCCTCTTCTTCAATATATACAAGTATAATATCTATATACATAATTTTCATTTGGATTCTGCTTTAAATCGAAAGCGGAAAACAAGAATTCAAAATTTCTTTTTGAAAAATCTACAGTTTTAAATAGTTTCTGTGGTTTTTATTAAGTAATAATAACATGTAATATAATTCAAATTATTATATTTTTTATTACAACAGATAGCATTTTAACATCGTCAAACGTAAACATTAATTCTCAGATGATAAGACGTTTTTAAAAGTCGATATAATATTTTTAAAATCTGCAAATTTCTATAGGCCTACTAATTAAGTTCTCAGCTATTATAATATCCTCCCCCAATCCCCCGAAATTTATTTTTTTAATTAACAACTAATTAAAATTTAATTGAAAACTTACAACGCACTTCACAATTAAACTGACTTTAATAGTAGAATAATAGCGAGGATTTTCATCTGGCCCTCCATCCACTGTAAAAACAACGATGCGTTTTATCAGATTGTCTCTATTATCTTTTGTTATTTCATGGAATTCATCCCAATCCAATAGTATTTCGAAGTCTAAGCCATGAGTAAAAGCAGTGGATGAAGAATGCATCCCTGATCGTATTGCTATATTTGTTGGACCCGAAAAGCTTACAACTTCCGGTTTTCCTAGTCCATCTTTTTCAATTAAGTCCGAGCACTGATGATAATTCTCTAAATGTCTCAGTGTGGCTGTGCAACACTTTTCATCCATGTATTTGGAGTGTAAATCGTTCTGGGATTGGATTAGCTTGACTGGAACTGTGAAACAGCCCCGTAGCGTGAAAATTCTACTGCAGGGGCCAAGCATTCTACAGCAGGGGCCAGACCATAGCAGGGGGGGGGCAGGAAAAAAGTATTACTAAGTAGAGCAAAAAAGCAGAGGGGGGCAGACAAAAAATATAATTTAAAATGTGACGTCACACTTGGCCGGACACCCCTCACTCACTTGGAGCGTGACGTAATTTATGGACAGCCTCTGATGCAAAGGCTTTGCAGGGTACAGCTAGTACAAGTAAATATAAAAGTATAATAGTGTCGTAAACATTCAGTAACAATGTGAATGAATCCAAGCAAGTTAAAAAATCCAACTAGGCATTAAATAATAGATAGTTTGAATAGTTCTATCTTTTTACAATATATCTCCCTTGGTGCCTCCATGGCCATTGCACCATCGACTATGGTGGGGATGAAAGAAGGGCACCATGAAAACAGTCCTATTGGAGATTGATAGGATCTAAGAGATTTCATCTCATCCTTACAGGGACCTCACACATCACTTTTCAATTGTACAAGTCTATATATATATATATATATATATATATATTTATATATATATATATATATATATATATAAAGGGGAGTAATTCAAATTGTTTTTTCACAGATTGCTCAATATCAAGAGTTATCTTTTCTAGATTGGTGTTTTTCTCGCTGACAGCACCAACTACAGCATTGTTATTACAAATTGCAGTCGGCTACTGGTGTGCTAGTTAGCTAATAGCAAGTTAGAAAAAATGATAATTTTTGAAACTCTGTTTGCAAAGGTTGTCCTGAAATCTTTCAGTAGATATTTAAATGAATCATTGCAAAGTAATTGATCAGGTTCCGATGTCTGTGGATAATAACAAATTATTGATCATATGCCTAGTGATATTGGATCGTATGCCTAGTGATATTGAGTTGGGCTGTTCGCATTTACAACGATGGACGAAAATAAAAGGTTTTCTGTCGTAAGTGAAACATCAAAATTCAGCAAGTCGGATTATACATACATAATGAATTAATGGTGATGAAAAATTTACTCATACATAGTAGTTAAGTCAGGGTGATGAAAGTATTACTCATACATAATGAAGTCACGGGGATGAAAGCATTACTCATACATAGTTAAGTCGGGGTGATGAAAGTATTACTCATGTATAATGAAGTCACGGGGATAAAAGTATTACTCATACATAATGAAGTCAGGGTGATGAAAGTATAACTCATACATAGTTTAGTCAGGGTGATGGAAGTATTACTCATACATAGTTTAGTCAGGGTGATGAAAGTATTACTCATACATAATGAAGTCAGGGTGATGAATGTATTACTCATGCATAATGAAGTCAGGGTGATGAAAGTATTACTCATACATAGTTAAGTCAGGGTGATGAAAGTATTACTCATACATAATGAAGTCAGGGTGATGAAAGTATTACTCATTCTTAATGAAGTCAGGCTGATGAAAGTATTACTCATAAATAGTTTCGTCAGGGTGATGAAAGTATTATTCATACATAGTTTCGTCAGGGTGATGAAAGTATTACTCATTCATAATGAAGTCAGGGTGATGAAAGTATTACTCATACATAATAAAGTCAGGGTGATGAAAGTATTACTCATTCTTAATGAAGTCAGGCTGATGAAAGTATTACTCATACATAGTTTCGTCAGGGTGATGGAAGTATTACTCATTCATAGTTTAGTCAGGGTGATGAAAATATTACTCATACATAATGAAGTCAGGGTGATGAAAGTAGTACTCATACATAATGAAGTCAGGGTGATGAAAGTATTACTCATACATAGTTTCGTCAGGGTGATGAAAGTATTACTCATACATAGTTTCGTCAGGGTGATGAAAGTATTACTCATACATAGTTTCGTCAGGGTGATGAAAGTATTACTCATACATAGTTTCGTCAGGGTGATGAAAGTATTACTCATACATAGTTTCGTCAGGGTGATGAAAGTATTACTCATACATAATGAAGTCTGGGTGATGAAAGTATTACTCATACATAGTTTCGTTAGGGTGATGAAAGTATTACTCATACATAATGAAGTCAGGGTGATGAAAGTATTACTCATTCTTAATGAAGTCAGGCTGATGAAAGTATTACTCATACATAGTTTCGTCAGGGTGATGAAAGTATTACTCATACATAGTTTCGTCAGGGTGATGAAAGTATTACTCATACATAGTTTCGTCAGGGTGATGAAAGTATTACTCATACATAATGAAGTCAGGGTGATGAAAGTATTACTCATACATAATGAAGTCAGGGTGATGAAAGTATTACTCATACATAGTTTCGTCAGGGTGATGAAAGTATTACTCATACATAGTTTAGCCAGGGTGATGAAAGTATTACTCATACATAGTTAAGTCAGGGTGATGAAAGTATTACTCATACATAATGAAGTCAGAGTGATGAAAGTATTACTCATACATAATGAAGTCAGGGTGATGAAAGTATTACTCAGGGAACATTTTGTAAAAAAGAAATAGTGAACGAATGCAGTGAATTAGTTAAATGAATACGATTCAGTATTTGAGAATATCTCAGTTTAGACAACGAATCTGGAAAAATTTTTCATTTATGTTACTGAGTATTAAAAAAACGACCACTATGACGTATTGCAGTCTCTGATGCAAATTTCGAGAAGATCTTTTACATAATGAGCCAGAAATACATAATACCACACTTAATTTAAAAAACTCATACGTATCATTTTGCTGAAAAATACCCTCGAATTTATGTAACAGTTCTAGTGTCTTGCGAGCTGAAAGAGGTTGGAGAACTCTGATATGTACTAGCCAACTAAACAATGCTGGTCAATTTATTTATTTACCAAATCAATCTGTCAGGAAGTAATATATTTTCACACATTTTTATACTAAAATAAAACTATCAAAACAATAGCCAATAATATGTTGTTTTCTTTCTTTTTTTGTAAAGTAATGTTTTTTTATCTGACATTCTCAAGTACCTTCCCCCCCCCCCTCCCCAGAGTCACCTTTAACACAGGCACGAAACAAAGATTACACTAATCTAACAAGGTTAAGTTGATGGTATTCTCAGGTAACTGATTAAAATGATGTTTGTTGTTTCTTCATATCAAATGTGACTTAGAGAATTGTGGTTTTTTTTGTTGTAGATAATGAGAGAAGTGGTGTAACATGTTAGGAAATATCACATCTAGACTTTGGGGTTCGAGAGTCCTCCACAAGTGATGTCATGTTTTCCTCCATCATATAGGGAAGATAAATTTCATATCAGAAATAACTCTGTCTACTCGGGTTTTTATAACCGATCTTAGTAAAAAAACAATGAGTAGTAGTATAGAATGCAAACATACAGTTCAGTAGAACAGGGTGCCACCATGCAGAGCAGTAGCCTAAGGTGACACCATGCAGAGCAGTAGCACGTGTTGCCACAATGCAGTTCAGTAGAACAGAGTGCTACCACACAGAGCAGTAGCTAGTTCGCCATCACACAAAGCAGTAGCTAGTTCGCCACCACACAGAGCAGTACCTAGTTCGCCACCACACAGAGCAGCAGCTTAATTTGCCACCACACAGAGCAGTAGTCAGTTCGCCACCACACAGAGCAGTAGCTAGTTCGCCACCATACAGAGCAGTAGCTAGTTCGCCACCACACAGAGCAGTAGCTAGTTCTCCACCACACAGAGCAGCAGCCTAGTTCGCCACCACAAAGGGCAGTAGTTAGTTCGCCACACACAGAGCAGCAGCCTAGTTCGCCACCACACAGAGCAGCAGCCTAGTTCGCCACCACACAGAGAAGTAGTTAGTTTGCCACCACACAGAGCAGCAGCCTGGTTCGCCACCACACAGAGCAGTAGTTAGTTCGCCACCACACAGAGCAGCAGCCTAGTTCGCCACCACACAGATAGGGTGCCACCACACAGAGCAGTAGTTAGTTCGCCACCACACAGAGCAGCAGCCTAGTTCGCCACCACACAGAGCAGTAGTTAGTTCGCCACCACACAGAGAAGTAGTTAGTTTGCCACCACACAGAGCAGCAGCCTGGTTCGCCACCACACAGTAGTTAGTTCGCCACCACACAGAGCAGCAGCCTAGTTCGCCACCACACAGATAGGGTGCCACCACACAGAGCAGTAGTTAGTTCGCCACCACACAGAGCAGCAGCCTAGTTCGCCACCACACAGAGCAGTAGTTAGTTCGCCACCACATAGAGCAGCAGCCTAGTTCGCCACCACACAGAGCAGCAGCCTAGTTCGCCACCACACAGATAGGGTGCCACCATACAGAGCATCAGGACGTTAGTTGAATGAATACCTTTCTTAAGATGGTTGAGATTAATTGAGATGCTTTTGAACGGGACTCAGTGTTAAAATAGCACCAAATGAGATTAAACAGGACCATCTACATGTACAATGAAAGTCTTCGTATCTTGTATATCACTTGTAACTTAAAATGATTTAATAACAATCCTGCCACGTCATATGAAGGAGATCCTATAGGTATATAAATGTTTTGGAATTCTGTTCAACAGCACACCGGACTTATCACACACTGACCAGGTGTTGATTGCTCTCATTTTAAAAGAGATACAACGGCAGAGGAGACATCTGACGGCATCAGATATTAATCTTGACAACGACAAAGAGTGGTCAGTATTTAATGTTCAGATTGGGGCTTCCTAGAATCTCTGCCAACACTATCACTGAGCCAGCAGTTATTTATCACTTAGTGTGTGTCTGTAGCTGCATATGAGAGGAGCTTTACAAAACTGAAATTGATCAAAACTAATTACATGCCATCCACTATAAAAAATAGTTTAGGCTTTCTGTACTAGCTCTGTAATCTATTGAAAGTGATGTGGTGAAAGATATTGATATTGATGGAGTGATTGACATACTTGCAGGGTTTTTTTCCCCATTTTAATTTTCAAGGTTGACTTGTCATATCAGGCTGACCCATATAATAGGTGAACACATGTTTCTATAAAAATAATTCTATTAGAATGTAAATACAGAAACTGTTGAATGGCCATCGTTGATGTTTGATTTTTTAAAAATATTGTCAATAAATATTTGTTTGACATTATTACTGACAATTTTTCAGGTCGAAGATTAAATTCCGTAGTATTAGTGAATATATTTTTAATAAAATATCTTTATTATATTTATCCCATTCAAGTTATATTATTTTTAATTCAAAGATGATAATGAGAAGTCAAATGAATACGTCAACAATTTTTAGCACATGTATGACCCTTCCTGCCTGTGA
The DNA here is from genome assembly GCA_021962125.1 of Bulinus truncatus. Lineage (NCBI taxonomy): Eukaryota > Metazoa > Mollusca > Gastropoda > Planorbidae > Bulinus > Bulinus truncatus. Next base: position 1,342,836 of record JAGDYQ010000050.1, read on the forward strand.
CAAATAGTGTGAATCTTTCAGTTACCCTCCACCCTACATAAAATATTTGTCAAAAATCTCCCCCACCTTTCTGCCCTATACAACCCAGTAGAGGAGGAAAGGGTTTTAACGACGTCCCTACTCATATATATATATATACATAACGTCCCTACTTATATTTAAATATATATATAGTATTTTACCATTTAATAAATATGTTTTATCTGGTCTTATTCATTAAGTTAAAATCCCATCACTTTGTGGCTATGTAATTAAAAAGTAGGAACTGGTTCTATTTAAGGGGGTACCCGGGTCAAAACAAAAAACTTTTTATTATTAAAGTTTAAGACATTTTAATATCATAGTAATGATATAGTAGGTTTAAAAATAATTTTGAGCAAAAAAAAATATTAAAATATTGATATTTGTGGGTGTGGCATGCCGTCATCTTGAAATTTTTTACCTTTTTATGCAAATATTTCTGAAATATTTATAGTTCGATTCCTATAAAATGTACATTTTTTATAATCAGGAAAGCTTACTTTATGGAATGTCAAAGTACTTTTTTGAAAATGTAATAAATAATTTTTGTATGGTGAAAATTAGTAAAAAATGCTACTTTTGGAAATTAAAAAAATTGCCAAAAAAAAAAGGACTAAAAATTTCTTGAAAAGCCTCTGACATTCCATAAATGCACATCTTCTAAATAATTAGAAGTTTTATCAAAATCTGACGTGGCTTTTGAGATTTTATTGCCACAGTGAAGCAAAATGTCAAAAATATTTTTTCAGAGAAAAATTACTTTAATTTATTGAAGTTTCTGAATGAGTACGGTAAAATTCTGAAAATACATTTTAAGTGATCCAAATATTTTTTTTCTTCAATAGAGTTGATTCATAGTTATTATTGACATGTTTTATTATCTAAAAATACAAAAAAATTGATTTTCTTAGACATAGTGCATTTTTTGTTCCCTCCTTACCCCCTTAATTGTTTGCTAAATATGGAAAAGAAATTAAAATAAATTTGCTATATAACTGAATAAACAACAAATCCTTCATACCTAACGAGTTTTAATAACATCCAGACCGCCCACCCCCAGACCTCTCTATGGGCCAAATATTACAGTGTACGTGAACGACCCCTTTAAACCATTTTTGTATGTATCATGTTTTTACGCAACATGTTTTAAGTTAAAAACAAATAATAGAATGATCGATATCGAGTTGTAAGAAACATTAATTAATGTATTTTTTTCCAATCCTAAACCCCCCTCCCCATGACGAATACTAGTAGCGCCATCCGAGGCCTGCAGTTCCTTAGTCGATATTATAAATTTATGAGGTGATCGTAAGTTGAGAAAAACGTTTAGTAAACAGTCTTCACAGAAACTCTCTACACCGAAGTTTTAATACAAGTTTTGATAAAAATAATCTCAATTCATTTGTTTTCTACTCATCTGTGAGATAAGAGACAATTGGCCCAATGTTTTTTCCCTCTATATTCGTTTGGTATTATGGAACTATGAAATCATACTGCAGTGGTTCTCACAGAGTAAGTCTCGACCCACAAAAATAAAATGGATAACAAAATGAATCAAGAATACAAGTAAACATAATTAAACATTTTTGTATCAAAATTTTAAAGTAGTTTAATCTTCGAATTAACATGTGATCATCTATATCCTATAAAACTAGTTAATCAAAATTAAAATTTGTGTCGCTTTTCAGTAGGGTAGAGGAAATAAAATAATGTTCTTTGTGGATCGTGAACACCAGCAGTCTGAAACCCACTGTCAAACTGTAATATTATTTGTATATTATTTCTGTCCAGCTTTCAGCTTTTAACATTAATTTTATTATCATTTACTCCTGTTTTCAGTAATATTATCACTTTTTTTTCAGTTCCCCTCTTCAAGTGATAATACTGACACAATGAGAGGTATATAAAAACTCACGTGACATTGTGATTTCATTGTAGTTTGGTACTTTATTGGAAGGTTTAGTGCTGCGTTCAAATCTGGCCAGTAACTAGGTAAGTGGAAAATGTACTTAAAGTGTTTGAGCATAATAAAGAAATATTTTCAAATTAATAAATGGTGATTCATCATTTGAGGCACACATTGGAACTTGTATTCTCTTTAGTAGCTAAATGGCATAGATAGTTATTTTATAGCTAGCAGTGTACCCGGCGTTGCTTGGGAAGATTGAGTGTCATGTGTCACCTAAAACATTTCAAATCCTCATACCCAGTACCATTATAGAGATATGGTTGGATAGGGTTAATAAATTGGTGCTATGGTTGGATAGGGTTAATAAATTGGTGCTAACTCACGCTACCTAAACTGAAACAATTTACCTTTCATCCATCACACTTTAAATTTATTTGGCATAAATTGTTATACAAGGGGTATTAATTGTTATACAAGTGGCAGTAATTGTTATATAGGTGGTAGTAATTGCTATACAAGGGTGGTATGGGGGTAAAAGTGGCGGTAATTGCTATAAAGGAGTAGTAATGTTATCAAGAGGAGAAGAAAAGGGAGAAAAAAAGGAGAATTGCTATATGAAAGTGGTAGTAATTGTTATACAAGTGGTAGTAATTGTTATATAAGTGGTAGTAATTGTTATACAAGTGGTAGTAATTGTTATAAAAGTGGTAGTAATTGTTATACAAGTGGTAGTAATTGTTTTTTCATATTGTTAAAATCAAAACAAACCTTTATTGATATTAAAAATAATGAAAAATATGTGTGTTTTCTATTGTGTCTTCTATTTTGTCTGGTATTGTGTCTGTTGTTTTTAAAATGATGGCACGCAATTAGTCCCTGTATTTTGTATAGACAGTATATATTATATTATTGTTTTAAATCCACAGCCACATGTGTCACATTAAGTAATGTTTGACATTGTATTAAATGTAATTGTATTGGAGCGCAGCACAACGTACCTCTTCGCCTTGATATGGGTAACACCCAATTGACCCCCAACCCCCGAATTCGAACAACGTCTACAAATTCTTATTCCGGCCGCCCCCCCCCCATCCCACCTTGATACGATTGATACAACTGTGCCATTCGCACCCTCCCCCACTACACTACGAATACTCATGCAATGATTTCCATTGACAGTTTTGTTCCAGTGCCAAACATAAAAACGGAAACGTCCAGGTCTGTTTGTTACAGCGTCACCATAACAACACCATAACACGTTTAACTCGTCCAACTGGGTCAATTGTAGGCCCCTTCCAGTTGCGATTCATAATATAAATATGTATTTAAAGTAGTGTATATATATATATATATATACATATATATATATATGTATATATATACAGTGCTTTTTTGTGCCGGTACGCACCGGTACGCGTACCGGCACCTTTTTCGAAGTGGGGAAAAAATTATTACTTTACTTGTATTTTAACGTTTATTATTAATTTGTTAAAATTTAGTCATTTTAAAATAGTATCTTAGCAGCTATGATGTATCTTGCATCGAGTTTCAAACTGGTAGTTAAAAGTTAGGCAATCCATCACTGAGTGCCGGTGGCACCTTTTTTTTTTTTTTACAAAAAAAGCACTGTGTGTGTATCATATACCCAACAAAACCAACCAAAAAAAAAAAAACCAAAACCAAATAGTATAATACTCTTTCCAAAAAGGGGTATATATATATATATATATATATATATATATATATATATATAAGTATCACTTTGATAACAAGAAGATATCTAGGAGTCTCGCATATAAAGATTTAGAGACGTCTATGGTAGAAATTAGCTAATGAACTAGTTTGTTTTGTCTATCCATTGGGAAGAATAAGCCGCCAATAATAAATGGTAAAACTCTAATCAACATTTTTGATAGGTACGGATGGTCGATCGGTGAAAATCAAGCCGTCAACTTCTGTGATCGACCTCCTCTGTGGAACAAGGGGCTTTAGACTCCAGGGACTTGGTGGAGTTTACCATGGGGCCTCTATGTCCATTTCCCTCTGGGCTAGGTGTTGGTGATAGCAATAAGGTACTGCCCAAAGCCATCCCTGAATAATGGTACAGGGCCGCCCAAGAATCATTAAATTATTTCTTTTTATGTAGCGTGTTTGGTGGATTTCTCTCTGTACGACTTTCAATGGACGGTGCTAACGGTATTTAGGTTTAGCTGAGCGGCTTAGAGTGACACAGACATTAAATAAAAACAGTCGGACAGACAAAGAAAAAATCCCCGTCCCCGCCCGTAGACGAGTTTCGGTGAAATATCAAACACTACCTCCCGTTAAATTATCAAACACTACCTCCCGTTAAATTATCAAACACTACCTCCTTAAATTATCAAACACTACCTCTAAATATCAAACACACCTCTAAATATCAAACACACCTTAATATCAAACAATTAAAAACCGCGGTGAAATTATCAAACACTGACTGGTCCGCGGCGATTTCCTACTTCCTTTTTCACACTTCTTTCCTTTCTTTTTCTATTTTTTTTTTAAAAAAATGATAAAGGAGTATAGGGGAACCACTGGTTTATAGAATAGAAGAAACAAATCTCATCCTTTTCATATAAACAAATTTATATACATTTTTAAATTACCATCTGCAAGTTTTGTTCATATGTAGTGTAACGGTGTTTTTTTGTTTTTTTAATATTTACCTTTAAGTTAACAATACTAATTAAATTACTAATATTGTCGAAAGGTGAAAGTAGTGATGCAAACATTTAGTTATTTATAGAAAAAAATGTTGCAAAATTATTCTTCGATCTTTAATTACATGTTAATTTACATTCAAATTTCATCAAAGACAATTTTCATACTAGTACTTCAGTACTTCTTACATTTACTATAGAAATTAATATTTCAATAATTTTCAACGTCACTATGATTTTAATTAATTTTGAACAAATATAATGGTTTAGAACGTACATGCGTTTTGTAAAATCAAATACAGACCGCTTGTATCTGTTATTCCAGATGTTCAAGATGATCAAGAAGTTCATTTGTTTGGTGTTGGTTCAAATTGTTTACCTCACTAATGCCTCCTTCTTAGTGACCGTCAACCCAGCCAGGGTGGAGACGGGCATCACGCAAATATTGTGATGGTACTTTGCAGCTACTGGGGAAGGGCATCATTCAGCCCCTGGAAAAGATCACCATGATACGTATCCTCCATCAGAAGACGACTGAACCTTTCCCTGTGGTGGACGAGATCAGGGACAATGAGTACTCAGTTCACGTCACCAGCCCCAACCCTCACGTGTTTGTGTACTGGGGCCATCAGTAACCTGGCGAGTTTTCCGTTTTAGAGATTGTTTAGCCAGTGGCCACCGTCGACCTCTACGGTCATTACAGGTGCGACGTGATTGGCTTCTCCATCACTCTGACGTCATCACGGAAAGTTAGATATCACGACAGCCATTGAGATTAACGACACCGTGACTGACGTACTGGAGTTGCTGATGAAAGAGAAAGAAGACATGAAGAACTACTGCAGAGCCAAGGTGGTGAGTCAGTGAGCCAGTTCCAGATTCTTCTGAAGAACCTGAGGACAGAGGAGGCAAGCAACGAACGATGATTTTGGAGAATGCGTTGAGGGCGGAACTGGCTCACTCAGAGGTGACGCGCAGAGGTTGATGGAGACTGAGTCCTGTAGTACTGGCCCGAAGGGACGTATGCTCTTCTCTCTTCTCAGGTTGGAGGTCCAAGCAACGTCGAGGCCATATGGTGACCCCTAGATTTACCAAAATCACACGAAAGCCGACCGATCGTAACTATGACCAAATTTCTTGCCAATGCCATTTGAAAATCCCGATCCTGGAGCGTGAAGCGACCACCATCTTCTGTACCAGCACTTCTCCGTGTCTACAACCCTGTCCCCCGGGGCGGCACGGCCCAGGGGCCCATACTGCATGAATCGCAAAGGCGACAATGCCCCACCGGGGTTTGGAACCGGGTCTATTCAGTGGAATGAAGAGAGGACCGGATCTGACGGAGCGATTTGAAGAGCGATACCTGAGTGACATCGCGGCAGCCACCGCCAAAATCTTCTACGTTGTCGTAACGACATGACCCTTACAGCCCCATTATCTCTCGAAGGCGAGGCCGCTTTACCTGTCAGATTCAAGGGTAGTTTGCAAGTTTGATGTAGTTAAGATGAAGGTCATTCCGGAGCTGATGGTCTTCGACACGGACTCCACCAGTGCTGATGCTTATGACAATGACTGGCATCCTGATGGTCAAATTAACGACGGCATTTGTTGTTGTGCTACTACGAAGACAATACGTTTAACAGAAAATGATAAAATTTCGATAATTAAAGTTCAAAAAAAATGATTAATCAATTTTATTGACTTTTTTCATCACATCTTTTACTTTCACTTTAATATTAATTTCAGTGCGTTGATTTGCTATTTGCTATCTTGTTCATGTAGTTAATGTTGAATTAAATATTAGAATCAAAAAGTTTGATTTACCGATTTGTTGTTTTTGTGATTTTCAATTTTGAAACTCAGGTTGTAAATGAAAGTTATAATTGTAGTAGGCTAATATGAAACAGGCTGAACCGTTTTTAGATGATATGGGGGGGCCTAGGCCCAGGTATAAGTGCATAAGGATTGTGACCCTCTTAGCATCTGATTTAACATGAATACATCAAGGGGTACCTATCGCCGTTATAGCCCTGTGCAGTCTCCAGCTTTATCACATCCATAGGTACGTCTGGACAAAGAAATACGTAGATACGTTTTAGTGGATACAGTTCGATATAGTTAAATCTTTACATGGCTCAGTTTTACGTTGATGCATCTTTACTAGATTACAGTTTCACGTTGGTACATCTTTACATGGCTACAGTTTTACGTTGATACATCTTTACATGGCTACAGTTTTACGATATAGTATTACGTTGATACATCCTTACATGGCTACATCTTTTTACGTTTTACGTTGATACATCTTTACAACAGTTTTACAGTTGGATACAAATTTACGTTGATTTTTTACAGTTTTACGTGGATACAGTTTTTTTTTACAGTGAAAATAAAATAGAAGAAATAAATAAAGAAGTTTATTAAACTCGAGATTATAAGTTGTCAATTTCGTGACAGTTTGTATTAAATATGAGTATGCCCTACAAGATCACAAGTATTTCTTTATGAAGTCTTGTTGAAAGTACACAATCGAGAAATTATATGTTGCTTATTTAATATCACATTGATTCTCACATTGATTCTCTTTTCATTCTGTAACTTTTAATTCATTATCTTAGAAGAAGTTTCTTCTAAGACAAAGTCAAAATGTTTTATATCTTTCTTACTTTTTGTGACCAATGTTGACAGGGAATTAATACCAGGTTCTTTAAATAACGTCATTAACTCTAAATTGAGGAAACTCTACCCATCACCTATTTCTAAAAATATAAGTCATCCATGATCATTTTGATAGAGAAAGTCATTTGTATATAATAAAATTTTTTTTTAATTTTTGTATACATCTTGTTTTCATTCAATTTATTTCAATTCAATCAACTTGTATTCACTGTGGATTTATTATAACTCTAAATGAAATGTTGGGGTGATTTCTTTGTCTCCTGGCAGAAAATGCAATTTAACAAAGGAATTTTTTTTAAATGTCATGCTGATGCCATTAGAGAGGCGGCAGAGCTCAAGTCCAAATAAAGTAATGTGCATTTTTAAAAGATCATTGTAATTGTATTTTTTTAACACTATTCAGATAACTAGTCAGATTATTTATTTCCTGTTCATATAGAGCTATCCTCTTCCACCTGGGGTTGGGGTAATAAAAAATAATAATCACGCCTCCTGCATATGTAGAGAGTTTTTTAGGGGGGAAGTCGTACCAATATAAATATTGTCAGCATCCAACAGTAAAAATAAGTTTTTAAAGCAACATAATAGTCTGTGATTAATGTAGATCTATCTGGAACTTAAAGATATATTCATTATTTTTTTTCTTGTCTTTTTTAATTATTTGATACGATTCAATCATTTTCTTAGATTTCAGTGGTAAATCTTCAATTTGTTTCATTCTGAGTAATTCGTCTAGGCAGTTTTTTTTTTTAAATATTTTCAGCCCCAGGTCAATATTTATTAATACAACATTTAACAATGCAAAAAAATGTTACATCACTGTAAGAATGGTGACCCCATAGCCAAGGGGGCCAAATACCCCCGCTTATCACCCAAAAAGAAGAACAGTAGGAAGAAATAAAGAAAAAGTAACTAAAAATAAGAAAGTCCCCTTGCTGGGTATTGGTGCCCCCCTGCTTACATTGACCTGGGCTACGGGGCCTGGGCATGTGTGTGTAACATGGTTTTGGTATAATCTAACATAACAGTTTGATCAAAACAGTTTTGATGTTTGTATTAACACTGGAAGTAATTTTCACGAATGAGTATAGAGGAAGTCCAGGCGGGTGTGTGGCCATTGTGGGTGAGGAAGTCACCTATCTCTCTGCTGCCTGGAGGAACAAAACTAAAATAAAGTGTTGGACAAGATCATCAACCCGGTGAGTGACCTCTGTTGGCGGCATAGGGGGGGGGGGGTAGGTTGGTGGCAGGGTGTGCTCCCACTTCTTTCCTCCTGGCTATAGTACACTCACTGGCCTTAGCCTACCACACAGTGATATGGAAGACTAGTTGCTGAGATTTAAAACTGTAAATAAGCTAATCACTATGATCTGAGGCTCAAAATCAAAGTGGCCCACGGAGTCACTGGCAAATGGCACATGCGGCCCTCTGTCCTCATCAAAGTGGCATTTAGGAAGATTTGATGATTTAATCATTAAAAAACTGTTAAAATATACAATGTCACTGTTTCAAACAATCCCTACTTTTTCTGCAAGAAAGCTTTGGGCTTCGTTATAAATTCATCATAAATTATCATTTTCCTCAAGTATTTTCAAAAATAATGTTATTCAAAGCTTCATCATTTTTTGAAAAAAAGAGAATTTTTGGGATGTTTTGAAGGTTTAATACGAAAAATATCAGCAACTTTGAAGAAAAAAGAAACAGTGCTCCAAATAATAACATTTATTGGATTGAGTTTTGATTATTGATATATTTTAAGTGATCATTATATTTACTGGATTGAGTTTCAGTTAATTTAGACAATTATTATTTAATTGTTTATTTTTACTTGTGAGTTTTAGTTAATTTAGATGATACGACCAGTTTATTAATTTACGATTATTTAGTTATTTAGACAATTGATACATTAAGTTTTTGTTTTTGGATTAGTTTCGAAGTTAATTGTAGTTAATTGATACATATTTAAAGTGTTAATTAATCATGTCAATGGTAGTTAATTGACAACGACATTTTAAAGTGTTCATTAATTTACTGGAGAGCTTAGTTATCAATAATTGATACATTTTTGAAGAGTTCATTAATTTGTAATTGAGTTAAGATTTCCAGTTGATTTTCTGGCATAAATTGATACATTTTAAGAAAGTGTTCAGCTAATTTTTACTGGATTGAGCTTCAGCACTTGTGACAATTGGGACATTTTGGTATGGTTAATTAACTTCAGCTAAAAATATTTTCTTCAAAATTAATTTTGTTATTATAAGTCATTTGAGATGAAGATTGTTTTTCTAATGAATTGAAAACATTAATTATTTTATTCCTGAAACATTAAATCCAAATCGTAGATCCTAGCTAAGATGATCTTAAAAGCAGATAATACATTTACAGGTTAGATTAATTGTATGGTTAAACACGGGTCATAATAAGTAGGTTGAAGAAACAAGCATATAAAATAATGAATATATTTTGATGTCATCTCTTTATGACAGTGAACACAAAACTGCAGACTTGTTGTCCCGATTACCTGTCACCAAATGTTTCAGCCATAATAAATGACCTTACATATGCACTAAATATTAATGATTGTAAGTAAAGCACCAATGTGTACAACCATTAAATCTATTTTAAAGTGGTATATTTCAAAGACTTATTAGTAAATGAAGGTCCCTGAACCGGCAAGAGAGATTTATAGAGCAAGTAATGTTTTTTAATGTTGGAAACCATGTTAATATAAATATAATAAGACATAAAAAGAAGCTGCTAAGTAATGTAGAGTTTAATTAGTGGATTTTTCTTAAATGTTCAGATTATATATGAATATATTTAGTTCATCTAAATATATTAAAAAATACAAACAACCCAGATTGAACAAATACAATTTAATACGAAATACTGAAGCAACAATGTAATATATCATTCAATGAAATCACTAGATCTCATCAGCATACCCAATAAGATGTAAACTATCAGATACTTGATGGGCTATGGAATCTAAAGGATTCAATAACTATATGTACATAAAGTATATGACTGAATATGTTAGATGTAAACATGGAGTGTGCTGATATGTACTGCACTATCAGTCAATATCATTTAACTTAGGCTCCCACCCTAACATAAAGGGTGATCTACTGCTGCTACATTTCCTCACACCATTACATAAAGGTGTCCCTGGACATACAACACTCCATAAACTCACACCTTTGCTAAAGGTGATCTACTCATGGACACACAACATTTCATAAACTCACACCTCATAAAGCAGACCACCAAGTATATTGTTAGCATTTGTAGATCATAACTTTACATAAACGTGATCTACTGATGAAGATACAACATTTCATGGTTTCACCCTTTAATAAATTCTGAAGGATAATCAGTAATATGCATATTTTTAAAATAAAATATTAAAAATGTGGTTTGATATTAAAATGACAAGACAACTTAGAACCGTAATGCACTAAAGACTGGGAAGTGATGGGTTACATTTTCCCAGAAGAGGTCAAAATAATTTATGTCCCTTATTTAGTGCACTACATTTTTAAAAAAAAAAGCTTTATATAATTTCTTTTGATTTCCGGGGTCCCTGAATTTCATAGATAATATGTAATTGGTCTCATGATGATCAGAACTTTTTAAACAAAACATGAGTATAGTTTAATAAAAATAATTTTATATCCAGTGAGAACTACATAAGATATGGTAGTAGGATTAACCACCTGCACCCAAGTTTTATCTTTTTTTTAAAAGATTCAACAAATAGCCCACTATCCTACAAAAATTTTTTTTTTTGCTTTTATCTTTTGGTTATCATGGTAGATACTGTATTACATACATATTGCAGCATAAACTAAAAACATCTATTTCCTAATGCCCTCTCGTAAGAAGTCATGTTACACTGCTTAAGACGGAAATTTAAACAAATAAATTAACAGACAGAAAGAAAAAATGTCCAATAAACTCAATATAGAAATATGCACATACTAAGTAGATCTGAAACTAAATCAAATCTACATAAAAAAATAAAGAATGAAGAAAAAAGAATGTTTAATGACAAAAACGGGCAACAGAAAATGTGTTCAAATAAGCCCAAAAACCAACATAAAATTTTCAACATTATAAACATCTCTTTACTTTATTAAAAAAAAGTCATTAGAAAAAAGGCAAAAAGTTAGAAGAAACACTTAAACCAAAAAAACGAAGAAGCATTTATAATAAGGAGATAATAAAACTAACGACAGATATTACTTAATGGGAAAAAAATATTTATTTTTGTAATTAATTTTTAATGCTTACTCACAATTTATTTCCCAACAGGTTTGACCATTATTAATATTAGTCAAATTATGCCTAATGAGATGACATGAAATGTGAAAACAGGAATTTTCTTTTTCTAAATAAATCAGCCATATATGTGTTGACAGTATAAAGAAATATTTTTCACCAGACAATAATGATAATACAAATTTGAACAAAAGTTGAACATTTAGTGACACATCTTTAATCTCATGCAACTCAAATTAAAAAAAACTGATTAAACAAATAATATAATGATTTAATTACTTTGACCGTTGTCAATCACAGGAGCCAGCTGCTCTTGCTGTCCTTTTGCATCCAAGTTTATATGTGACCAGCACTGACCAAGTGAGAAGTCTAACGCATCAACAAACATCCTGGATTAACTCCAAAAAAAATAATAAGATCCTTCAAAATACTGACCACAGTTAGTAGCCTTCATTGCTCCATGTGATACAATCAATATGTCTCTGTAAATCTTCAGTATGGAGCTATGGGGGTGATGGAATAGTCAGGAAAGCAATACATTAAGGAGAAAAAAAAAGTATAAAATATTTATTAAGTTAAACAAAGAGACTGCTAAGGTCATTCATTAATATTAAAGATACTGTCAAGGTCATTCATTAATATTAAAGACTGCCAAGGTCATTCATTAATATTAAAGAGACTGTCAAGGTCATTCATTAATATCACAGATCACAAAAAATATCATTCATTAATAATGAAGTAGACAAAAACATTACAACAATAGTGGGGGGGGGGGGGGGGGGGTGGTAAAGAGACCAAGTCACAGCCACCAACATATATTTATTAAGAGAGTGAAAATTGTCATTGTTTTGTATTTTGTTTAAAGTCCTTGTAAGGATGAGACTGTCAACAGTTAACTAAAGACCAATAGTGAAATGTTGTACACATGAAAAACATTTGTGTGTATTGTGTGTGTGTGGGGTAACTAAAGATCAATAGTGAAATGTTGTACACATGAAAAACATTTGTGTGTATTGTGTGTGTGTGGGTGGGGGGGGATGGCATATAAGAAAGCATTATTAAAGTGGTCCAAAGATATTTATGTTACGCA
>JAGDYQ010000050.1:1356014-1377417 GCA_021962125.1 Bulinus truncatus
TTACTCTGAGTATGTCACACCATCTTACTTCTACTCTGAGTGTGTCACACCATCTTACTTTACTCTTCTGCAGGCCACACCATCTTACTTACTCTGAGTGTGTCACACCATCTTACTTTACTCTGAGTGTGTCACACCATCTTACTTTACTCTGAGTCTTTCAAACAATCTTACTTTACTCTCTGTGTCACACCATCTTATTTACTCTGAGTGTGTCACACCATCTACTTTACTCTGAGTGTGTCACACCATTCCATTTCTTTTCTTCTCTGAGTGTGTCACACCATCTTACTTTACTCTGAGTTTGTCACACCATCTTACTTTACTCTGTGTCACACCATCTTACTTTACTCTGTATCACACCATCTTACTTTACTCTGAGTGTGTCACACCATCTTACTTACTATGAGTTTGTCACACCATCTTACTTATTCTGTGTCACACCATCTTACTTTACTCTGAGTGTGTCACACCATCTTACTTTTTACTCTGAGTGTGTCACACCATCTATTTTTTACTCTGGGTGTGTCACACCATCTTACTTTTACTCTGAGTGTGTCACACCATCTTACTTTTACTTCCTGAGTGTGTTACACCATCTCACTTTACTCTTTGTGTCACACCATCTTACTTACTCTGAGTGCTCACCATCTTACTTTACTCTGGAGGTGTCACACCATCTTACTTTACTCTGAGTGTGTCACACCATCTTACTTTACTCTGAGTGTGTCACACCATCTTACTTTACTCTGAGTGTGTCACACCATCTTGCTATACTCTGAGTGTGTCACACCATCTTACTTTACTTTGTGTCACACCATCTTATTTCTTACTATGAGTGTGTCACCTCACCTTACTTTTTTTACTCTGTGTCACACCATCTTACTTTACTCTGAGTCTGTCACACCATCTTACTTTTTTCTGAGTCTGTCAAGCACCATCTTACTTTACTCTGTGTCACACCATCTTACTTTACTCTGAGTGTGTCACACCATCTATTTCTACTCTGAGTCTGTCACACCATCTTACTTTTACTCTGAGTGTGTCACACCATCTTACTTTACTCTGAGTGTGTCACACCATCTTACTTACTCTGAGTGTGTCACACCATCTTACTTTACTCTGAGTGTGTTACACCATCTTACTTTACTCTTGAGTGTGTCACACCATCTTACTTTACTCTGAGTGTGTCACACCATCTTACTTTTTTACTCTGAGTGTCACACCATCTTACTTTACTCTGTGTCACACCATCTTACTTTACTCTGTGTCACACCATCTTTACTTTACTCTGAGTCTGTCACACCATCTTACTTTATTCTGTGTCACACCATCTTACTTTACTCTGAGTGTGTCACACCATCTTACTTACTCTGAGTGTGTCACACCATCTTACTTTACTCTGAGTGTGTCACACCATCTTACTTTACTCTGAGTGTGTCAAGCACCATCTACTTTTACCTGAGTGTGTCACACCATCTTACTTCTTAGTCGGTGTCACACCATCTTACTTTGGCTCTGAGTGTGTCACACCATCTTACTTACTCTGAGTGTGTCACACCATCTTACTTTACTCTGTGTCACACCATCTTACTTTACTCTGAGTGTATCACACCATCTTACTTTTACTCTTGTTGCCATTGGAGCAGACTTGTATACCTAGCGAATGAACGACCGAATGTTTCCATGCTTTCAGTAGAGTTACAACAGTATGTTTAGCACAATAGGTTAGTCATGTAATATTTTACAAATATATTTTCCTAAACAAAAAGTCGAGAGCATATATTGAGGAAAACTAATTTCTGTAAATCAGATTACATTTTAAAATAAATATCCTACCCAGTCTACAGGTAAAATATTTCAATTATACTCCATATGTATTATTGTGTTGATGTTTTCATTATTACATAGGCAACAAAAAATCATGGCTAAATTATTCTCACATACGTGTAATATATTATATGGAGTTAGATTGTCCTATGTTCAGTATATATGAAACATATAGTTAAAATGTGTACAAGAATGCATTGAGCAATAGTCTTTTTTTCACCGTTGCTTGTCTATTATCAGTCCAGCTCCTATTAACACATATTATCCAGTGTTCGACTTAAAAAAAAAACCAGTGCCGGGGATGAAAAAAAATTTTCCAGAGCCGGGGATAAATGTCTATGGCTTCATCCCCGGAAGGGATATATTAGCTAAAGCAGAGCCGGGGATGACAGCTCTCATTGCCGGGGATATCCCCGGCATCCCCAACGGTAAATCGAGCCCTGCATATGACTGCCCGTTAACCACGGAACTCTATATCTAAATATATAGCTCAGTGCCATTAACTCACTCTAAGATACATATAACAATTGACCTATATGTTCATGTCAACGGTAGTCATATTGGTAGTCCTAATGGCCTTAAACTATTAGTTTTTCTTGAAGCCCATAACGTATATCAGATTCCCTGCGAATTATGTTGAACAAACATGATCTACTGACCGAGGAGAATGCTACAGCCTGGACAGGAACATATGTCTTCAACACTGTCTTTATATGTCCGTTAATGTTAGTAAAATAATGTCCAATGTAGACACCCGAATTAAATGACAGATAGCGCAGAATTTCTGAAAAAAAAAATGATGAGCATAATATTGCAAATTTAAATGAAATGCTGAAAAGAATAATATCAGAGAGTGTTGAACACTGTAGTTATCTCCATTAATCATATATTTGTTGTGAATCTTCATGAGAAGTATTAGAAGACAACCCTGTCACATAGAAACACAATCATATCAAGATGTGTTTTGATAAGTTGTTGTTAGTAATTAGAGTATACAGAGGCGGCCTTAGCCCGACCCAGGGCCTAGGAATAGATCATGTATGCGTTAGTGTCATATGTTGGGGGGTATTATTTCTATTTATCTTATGTCCATGCACGTACCTCACACTGCCGATATATTTTAGTTATGCATTCTGTAATTAATTATAGACTAGCAAGGACATCCCCGAGTGATAATTATTTTAAGATCTCTCCTGATTTACTTAAAAGTATAATTCAAAAAAGAAATGAATGTAGTGTACTTTTTTGTTACATTAAAATAATATAATTTTATTTTGAAAGACAGTGTAATATTATTTTTGCTTGAGATATTATTATACATGTATTAGTTTATTTTTAATCCACTAATAGAATTTAAAAGAAATTATTAATCTTTATAGTATTAAACAATTTTTAACCATTTTTTAGGTACAAAAATATATAAATTAATATTTTTTAGCAAATCTTTATCAAGGTCGCAGCATTATATTAGCATAATATATAATTTAAAACAGGATATATACAATTCAAAGGTCTGCTTAAATTGTTATCCTCACCTTTATTTCTGCCTGTGTCAGATGATACCATGTAGCAGACACTGAAAGGTTGAATATCATTATACGACTCATGTTTAGTTGTATACACCGCAAACAGAAATACTTATTCAAATAAGATACTTCTCTAGTTGTCTGTATACCAAAGTACTTAAAAAAATATTGATTACAATTCTACTCAATGTTTCATCAAAAGCTACACGTCGTTAGCTTCATATTCCCCCATTACCTATCTATAACATCATTTGAACGTTTCTTGTTATTTTCTGTTATACCTTTGTTTATCTCTGATTATATCGATGGGGACAGTAGAATACAAATCATTATAGTTATTTTTACAGGTGCCAGTTTGTGTGACAGCTGCATTAAAGAATAGTTTACAATTACAATACTTATAACATCAGCAACTAACCAATGATCAATACTATAACATCAGCAACTAACCAATGATCATAATACAGTCAGAAATGAGTAGAAATAAGCCCAGAATTATAAATAGCAGTCGTGTTTTAAAATAATGTCTGATTATTGCTTTTTTTTAATCCTTGATATAAGTACATTCCAATGGTAACATAATGCCACTCTTTACACGTGTCATACTATCACTAGAGGAACACACATCTCACATGTCAGAATTACATGCTACAAATACAGGAACATTTATCTCACACGTGTAAGACTTATATGTTAAAAATATTGTAACATTCATCTCACATGTCAGAATTACAGGTTTCCCAAATATTGTAACATTCATCTCACATGTCAGAATTACATGTTACAAATATTGTAACATTCATCTCACATTTCAGACTCACATGTTACAAATAACTCAAAACACTTGTTTAACATGATATATAAGTCAAATGAATTTGAATAAAATTACCCGTGACTGTATTCCTACCACAATTACATTTACTTCAATCTCCAAAATTAAAGGCTAACTCGTCCATTTTGATCGACTCCTCGCCCCTGAATGATCTCGGTAGCGCTTGGGTTGTTGGTCAGTGTGCATGTCGCTTTTACCTTCGCTTTGCTGACCACAGCTCTAGAGGAGTGGGCATGAGAGGAACATGATTAAGTGGTATTGTAGGGCATGAGAGGAACATGATTAAGTGGTATTGTAGGGCATGAGAGGAACATGATTAAGTGATATTGTAGGGCATGAGAGGAACACAATTAAGTGGTATTGGAGGGCATGAGAGGAACATGATAAAGTGACATTGAAGGGCATGAGAGGAACATGATAAAGTGGTATTTGAGGATGAGAGGAACATGATAAAGTGACATTGAAGGGCATGAGAGGAACATGATAAAGTGGTATTGGAGGGGATGAGAGGAACATGATAAAGTGACATTGAAGGGCATGAGAGGAACATGATAAAGTGACATTGAAGGGCATGAGAGGAACATGATAAAGTGACATTGAAGGGCATGAGAGGAACATGATAAAGTGGTATTTGAGGGATGAGAGGAACATGATAAAGTGGCATTGAGGAGGAGAGGAACATGATAAAGTGGTATTGGAGGGGATGAGAGGAACATGATAAAGTGGTATTGGAGGGGATGAGAGGAACATGATAAAGTGGTATTGGAGGGGATGAGAGGAACATGATAATGTAGTATTGAGGATTAGGAACATGATAAAGTGGTATTGGAGGGGATGAGAGGAACATGATAAAGTGGTATTGAAGGGGATGAGAGGAACATGATAAAGTGGTATTGCAGGGGATGAGAGATGAACATGATAAAGTGGTATTGGAGGGGATGAGAGGGACATGATAAAGTGGTATTGCAGGGGATGAGAGGAACATGATAAAGTGGTATTGAAGAGGATGAGAGCTTAAAAACCCCAGTGGTCGAAAGCCAATCCTTTATTTAGGTAAAACAACATAGGAACATGCCTTTTGATGGACTGTGTTGACAGACATGATCTCCTATATCAACAAACATTTTATTTAGCCCATGGTCAACTGCATATATAGAAGCATCAATTATATCGACTTAAATTCGATCTTAACATTTTGGTGGTTTTGTCCGCTGGGGGTTTTGTCCGGATACCGTTGTACGTAGAGGTACGGCACCTGGACTGACTTCTTTGGGCTGGCAGTAGCATTTTGAAAAACTGGTGACCTATATTTACGCCCATAAATGATAACTCATAGAGAACTCATAGAGAGTTCTAATTGTTTGTGTTTATATTCACTCGGCCAATCGAAATCCCAAATTATATCAGATTAACCTAACTAACGTCTGTTATGGTGGCACCATTAATGGACGGCCCTTAAATGGCTAACGTAGTCCCTTCTGAACACGCCTACCTCAACAATTATCTCATTTCAGAACATATTAACATACTCAATAAGAACAATCCGAAGAAGAAATTGATTTGCTTCCTTGCAGTCGTTCATTCAACCACACTGGAGTCAAGCGTAGTACAGCTGAGAAAACATTGGTGCATGTCCGTGAATTCAGTGAGCCAATGACATTAACTAGCAATCGATTAGTCCATAGCTCTCGGTCTTCTTCCCCACGTCGATCGATCATTCCGCTGAGACAGGAGCTCAGCCTGAAGACACTGTTGCTTGTTTTATTGATTTAATGACGCCGTGCATTTACATCAAATCTCTCCTCGACTTATGATAACGATTAGATCTTTGTCCATCTGTGGTGAGTAGTTCATTCATCTGTGGTGAGTAGTTCATTCATCTGTGGTGAGTAGTTCATTCATCTGTGGTGAGTAGTTCATCGGGATAATGAGGATGTTTACCGTCTTTTTTCGGGGCAGGTGTGCAAAACATCTTGTGTCAGTTTATTCTGGAATATATCTATGAAGAATTGGGTTTCAAAGAGACGCAGTAAAAGAGCTAGTTGACTCCACCCATATACAGACTTTAAGTAACTGTTCCGTAGTGTTTTTATCAGGGCCGGCTCTTAACTATTACGGGGGTCCTATGCGACACGGATAGCGCGGGGCCCAGTCTGGGTAGGAATAAGGATAATAAGAAAGTTACATTTTTTTTTTAGAAAATAAATTCATCTTTTATTTAATACATTATTTTACTAATTACAACATTAAATTAAATTTACTTAACGAGCCTGCGTGTAGCGAAGTCATACAGTATATCATCAAAATTATGTTTCCATATAGATCACGCTCAATAGCAAGAATTGTCAAATTGTTCAATCTTTCTTAGTGAATTGCAGACCCCAAGTAATTCTTGATTAGTTAGAGGCGCGAGAAGCTTCTTTCACCAGATGCCACAGTTACGGGTATTGTTAGTAGTATTCTGAGTAACAAAGTAGTTGGGGAAATGAGTGTATCTTTCATTAGTGGACAGGATAAGCCAAAATTTGTACCGAGGTTTAGGCGGTATTTGGTAGAATATCCCTAAAAGATTCCATTTCATCTGTTAAATCTCGCCCAGATATATCTGCTGACTGGTCTGTTGATGACGTCACTGCTTGCTCGAGGCTCGCTGTAAACTTTTGTATGTCATCACGCTGAAGGCTCTTGAAGCTGACAAGTAACCCAAATAGAATGTAGTTTGATTTCAGCTGTTCAAATCTCGGCTGCAAGGACTGAATTGCAGTATCCACAGTTCTGTTGAAGAAATTTATCCTGTAGTTATCTTCTGCATTTACAGTTGTGAAGTTTTCCACAGATTTATCATGCAGTCATCTTCAGCATTTCCAGTTGTGAAGTTTTCCACAAATTTATCCTGTAGTCATCTTCAGCATTTACAGTTGTGAGTTTTCCACAGATTTATCCTGTAGTCATCTTCAGCATTTCCAGTTGTGAAGTTTTCCACAGATTTATCATACTGCTATTTCAATTGACGTTTGGCTGAAAGAATGTAATAACTTCCATGTTTTGAGACAATTCCATTGCTGTAACAAGAATCTGAACACACCCATCAACTCTCAGTTTCCTTATTTAAGTCATCAAGTTGTTGTACGAATCCATTGCATTGCTCAAATCTACTATTTCACCTTGGCAGTTCTTTTACCTACAAAAATTGACTTGTAAGAGCTTGTCGTACCATAACACAAGTAACACCAGGAATGTGTACCGCTTCAATGTTTTGACAGAGGTTTTCCAGACAGACACATGCTTTCTGAATAATGACCATGTAGATGCTGAAAAGATAGTGTACACGCGTTGTATAGTTCAAAAAAAGGTTAACGCATCAGGGCATGTTTTGACCATGTCTGCTACCACCAGATTGTAATTATGACACGCACATGAGTAAAAACAATGCTCTACTGTTAATATTTAAAAGCCGTTTTTTGAACTCCAGAATGGACGCCTTTTATGTTCGCACCATTATCATAACCTTGTCCACGAATATTTTCAACATGTAATTCAAATTTCTCCAGCTCATTCAATAGTACTTGTCGTAATCACCTGAAACAACGACGTAACAGATAAAATAAATACTGTAAAAACTGAATAAGCACGCCGACCTATACATGATTGTAAGTTATAATGGCTTAATTGAATCATTTACTCCTAGAATTAGCGCGGGGCCTATGAAAGTGCAGGGATCATTGCGGCTGCATAGGTTGCAGTGGCATAAGGTCGGTCCTGGTTTTTAGGATCTAAGATAACTTCATATCCTACAGGGGCATGGCTGGATCACTTATTTACAAAACTAAACTATGAAATTGTCTGTTGTGCAGGAGAGTGAGAGGATGTACAAGACATGGTCAAACTGAGTAATGCCCTATAGGTTGATTGATCACGCCTATTCTCCGCTTACTATCATCAATAAAATTTAAATTCAATTTATTTTACCTGATATACAAACCCCATCTGGCTATTATTGGTCAGATCCCACAGTCTAGACCCCATTGTAGCCAAAAATTTAAAAAACTTTACTCACCCCCGAACTAGACGAGTGGCATAGATTATGTTTTGAGTAGAACTGGTGATCTATTCTTATCAAGGAACTTGATACACTACTGTTTGTGTTTAAGTTCATACAAGTTATATCACCCTCACTCACGAATCAAATAAAAAAATATATCAGATTAACATAAACTGACATCTGTTACGGTAGAACCCTTTTTTGACGGCCTTTAAATGGCATTTCTGAACACGCTCACTCCCCAACAAATATCTCATTTCAGAACATGTTAACCTACCCAATAAGAACAACCTGGAAAAGAAATCGATGTGTGTCCTTGCGTCGATCATTCACCCCACAATGTAGTCATAGTAGTGCAGCTGAGAAAACATTGGTGTACGTCCTGGAAGATTCATCAATGAGCCAATGGCATTAACTTGCAATCAATGAGCCAATGGCATTAACTTGCAATCAATGAGCCAATGACATTAACTTGCAATCAATGAGCCAATGACATTAACTTGCAATCAATGAGCCAATGACATTAACTTGCAATCGATGAGCCAATGACATTAACTTGCAATCAATGAGCCAATGACATTAACTTGCAATCGATGAGCCAATGACATTAACCACAATCATATAAGCCAATGACAGTAACTTGCAATCGATGAGCCAATGACATTAACTTTTGCAATCAATGAGCCAAAGACATTAACGCGCAATCGATGAACCAATGACATTAACTTGCAATCAATGAGCCAATGACATTAACTTGCAATCGATGAGTCCATGACATTAACTTGCAACCAATGGGCCAATGACATTAACTTGTAGTCGATGAGCCAATGACATTAACTTGCAATCAATGAGCCAATGACATAATTTGCAATCAATGAGCCAATGACACCAACTTGCAATCAATAAGCCAATGGCATTAACTTGCAATCGATGAGGTCCATAACATTAACTTGCAATCAATGAGCCAATGACATTAACTTGCAATCAAGGAGCCAATGACATTAACTTGCAATCAATGAGCCAATGCCATTAACTTGGCAATCGATGAGTCCATGACATTACCTTTTGATCATTGTATTTCAATGACATTTACTTGCAATCAATGGGCCAATGACATTAACTTGCAATCAATGAGGTAATGACATTAACTGCACTCAATGAGCCAATGACGACCAACTTGCAATCAATGAGCCAATGACATTAACTTGCAATCGATGAGTCCATGACATTAACTTTGCAATCGATGAGCCAATGGCATTAACCTGCAATCATATGAGCCAATGACATTAACTTGCAATCGATGAGTCCACAGCTCTCTATCTCCTGCCTCTAGTTGACTCGCGTGTTGGATGGCGGCAAGTAAGCAATCGATCAGTCCGCTGAGCTGGTGTCTCAGGATGACGTCTTGCAGTTTTTCATGGATGCTCGCTTTCTTGCTTTCGCTAGACGCCGTGCATTTACCTCAGGGGATCTCTGGCGATCTTCTTGGCGATCGATGCTCACATGTGTTCCCTACGTTTTGCAATGTGGAGTATAGTTCGTCGATAATGAAGACACAACAGACTGTTTGGATTGGAGGGCTGATTTGCATTTTTTACACTATATCTATGAAAAACGGGTTTTTTTTGACGCAATCAGAAGTGGCCACTTACACTCCACCTATCCAAGTCTTCAATGATAATTTCCCGTAGTAGAATTTTAGGATCTTAGCGATTGATGAAAACTAGGTCATCAATTTCTACTCAAAACATAAACTGTGTCATTCGTTGGTTCAAGGGTGAGTAAACTTGTCAAAATTGCGGGCTACAATGGGGGTCTATAGAGACTGAAATGTAATAGAATATATCTGTATATTATATGTGTATTATAAAAATTACCCCCCCCCCACACACACTTCGAGCCTCTAAGGGCTCCGTCGGGGCTGATGAAATGTAGAAATCATGTGTTTCAGTAGCCACTGCATATTGAGGGATTGAATGGTTAGCACAACGCCTAGTCGCCTTCAATATCCCCAACATATGTCAGGTACCCATTTAAAACCTAGTTGGCTTAGGGAACTATCATTAGGACTTGAAAAAAAATCCCGAGGTTCTCACTTAGCCATCCTAATATATAAAAAGACAAACATTTTAAAATAAAAAATATATGAATCAATATTATTGTAATAATCACAATATTTGGAGAGAAGATTTTGACATTCTTAAAATATGGGTTACTTCTGCCATTTTGACGGATCGTAGATTTCATCACCTGGATAAATATTTAATGTAAGGCAGTGAAAAAAAAAATTGTGTCATATTTACCAGTAGTCATATCTTTTTTATAATTGTAACTTTAGTTTTATGTAATCGATCTGCCAATTGATTTATTTTTAAATTAGATCGTCCTCGCATGCTGCCGTAATCTGATTTAAGTTGACAAATTTAGTAAAATAGTTAAAGTTACAGTTACAGTGACTGTAGACTGTTAACGCGCAGGAGTAGTGCTATTAACGTGCAGGAGTAGTGCTATTAACGTGCAGGAGTAGTGCTATTAACGTGCAGGAGTAGTGCTACTAACGTGCAGGAGTAGTGCTATTAACGTGCAGGAGTAGTGCTACTAACGTGTATGTGTAGTGCTATTAACGTGCAGGAGAAGAGCTACTAACGTGCAGGAGTAGTGCTATTAACGTGCAGGAGTAGTGCTATTAACGTGCAGAAGTAGTGCTATTAACGTGTATGTGTAGTGCTATTAACGTGCAAGAGTACTTGCTATTAACGTGCAGGAGTAATGCTATTAATGTGCATGAGTAGTGCTATTAACGTGCAGGAGTAGTGCTATTAACGTGTATGAGTAGTGCTATTAACGTGCAGGAGTAGTGCTATTTACGTGCAGGAGTAGTGCTATTAACGTGCAGGTGTAGTGCTATTAACGTGCAGGAGTAGTGCTATTAACATGATGAGTAGTGCTATTAACGTGCAGGAGTAGTGCTATTAACGTGCATGAGTAGTGCTATTAATGTGCAGGAGTAGTGCTATTAACGTGCAGGAGTAGTGCTATTAACGTGCATGAGTAGTGCTATTAACGTGCAGGAGTAGTGATATTAACGTGCAGGAGTAGTGCTACTAACGCGCAGGAGTAGTGCTATTAACGTGCAGGAGTAGTGCTATTAACGTGTATGTGTAGTGCTATTAACGTGCAGGAGTAGTGCTACTAACGTGCAGGAGTAGTGCTATTAACGTGCAGGAGTAGTGCTATTAACGTGCAGAAGTAGTGCTATTAACGTGTATGTGTAGTGCTATTAACGTGCAAGAGTAGTGCTATTAACGTGCAGGAGTAATGCTATTAACGTGCAGGAGTAGTGCTATTAACGTGCAGAAGTAGTGCTATTAACGTGTATGAGTAGTGCTATTAACGTGCAGGAGTAGTGCTATTGACGTGCAGGAGTAGTGCTATTAACGTGCAGGGGTAGTGCTATTAACGTGTATGAGTAGTGCTATTAATGTGCAGGAGTAGTGTTATTAACGTGCAGGGGTAGTGCTATTAACGTGCAGGAGTAGTGCTATTAACATGCATGAGTAGTGCTATTAACGTGCAGGAGTAGTGCTATTAATGTGCAGGAGTAGTGCTATTAACGTGTATGAGTAGTGCTATTAACGTTTATGAGTAGTGCTATTAACGTGTATGAGTAGTGCTACATGTTACATTTAGATTCGATGTTCAGCTGATAGATAGTTATAAAAATATTAATAACATCATTCATAAATAGAGCGAGCATATCAATGTAAATGAACCACAATGAACCACAATTGAACCAATATGAATCACAACGATTCACAATGAATCATAAGTGAACCACTATGAATGACAATGAACCACAATGTACCACAATGAGCCACCTGTACATTGTGATATTGACAAGCGTGCGGCAGTTTAAAAGGTTTCTATTTGTCTATGCTGCACCAAGAGCTAAAGTGAAGACTCAAAATGGGTTTTTCCACAACGGTAACAAGTGAAATATTCAACTAACACAGTCAAAATATTTACCCAAATCTGTAAAACTAAATATTTGTTCTTCCGTTACATACTTTAGTTCATTGTTTGTCAATGTCATAGATAAGATACTTCTTTTTCTAATCCTACAATTTAAAAGTGAGTCCATTTTCTAATTTCACCCCCCCCCTTTCCCCATCAAACCATAGCAGTATGATGTGCCTATGGAATTAGCACGGAAAACTTAGGTAGGTGAATAGATGACAAAACTTGCTTGGGTTTGAACGCGTAACACACAGCATAAAGATGAGGCTTCAGAATGCAGTATCCTATTTAAGTTGATTGATTTTATTAATACATTGTAGCAATAGATTTTTCTCTAATCAACTATTTAAAATTTTACATGGAACTCTATGTTCTTTTCTTTTTTTTTAACTAAGGGAAGTAAACAGCAATATAAAACTCAATGTATCAAGGATAATGTGGTTGTCTACCCTGCCTATCAGATTTCTAAGTCTGTTTTGACTGCTATTAACCTTTTAGTCTCTGTAATCTGTTTCAGTAATAAAATAGATTTAAAAAAAAGATTTTTAAAATGCACGCTTTTTCAAAAATAGTATATAAGACACCAAGAAGGTAAATATTTTTTTTTATCACTTGTAGAATAAAGTGTCGGTCCGTCCTGTATAACTACTAAAGTGTTGGTCCATCGTGTATCACTACTAAAGTGTTGGTCCATCGTGTATTACAACTAAAGTGTTGGTCCATCGTGTATCACTACTAAAGTGTCGGTCCATCCTGTATCACTACTAAAGTGTGTGTCCATCCTGTATCACTACCAAAGTGTTGGTCTATCCTGTATCACTACTAAAGTGTTGGTCAATCCTGTATCACTACTAAAGTGTTGGTCCATCCTGCATCACTACTAAAGTGTTGGTCCATCTTGTATCACTACTAAAGTGTTGGTCCATCCTGTATCACTACTAAAGTGTATATTTTACGACTTTTATACGGATAGCTGTATATTTTAACACTTAGGTGTCTGATACAACGACGGGCCAGTAAATGATTAAAGGATCTATAATATTTCCATTCTTAAAATGATTGACAATCATTATCACTATAGGACACATCATAAAAACTACAGTTTTAAATATTGCCAGATAATAACTGATAAGGACAATATAAGTCATTTGCAATGCCCTTGTAAAAATGTAAGTAAACAACAAGAACAAGTAAAACAAGGACGGATGGTAGCACTCGACTGTCCATCTTGAATGCCCCTAGTTCGATTCCTCGTTGAGAAACTAATGTTTATTTCAGGTCGTGGTAAATTTTCCATCCAACTGTGACGGGTGCCTGACACTAGTGGGGGGGCGTGGGTTTTGTGCTATCAACCCTACTTATGACCAGTGGTACCTTCATGGCCTTTGCACTCTCGGTTATGTGGGTGATGATGGAGTGGTCAGTGACCTTTTATTGGTTGATATAAAAGAAGAGAGATAGATTTCACAATTTTACTAAACAGCACAAAAAACAACAACAAAAATGTAGCCTTTAAATTCGCTACAATTTCAGAGTATATCAAGTAACAATACAATAATTGTTTAATTCTGTTTTTGTCAAAGTATATCAAGTAAAATACAATGATTATTTAATTCTGTTTTTGTCAAATTATATATCAATCAACAATACCAATGATTGTTTAATTCTATTTTTGTCAAAGTATATCAAGTAACAATACAATGATTGTTTAATTCTGTTTTTGTCAAAGTATATCAAGTAACAATACAATGATTGTTTAATTTTGTTTTTATTCATTTTATTAAAAACAATGTCCTTAGTTTGGAAGGCCATTAAAGAGAAAATGGTAAAATTGAACAGTTCATAAGTCTTTAAGTTTGTGCGAATACAATGTCTTCCATCAGACACAGGGGTCAGTAAAATTCTTGCATCTTTCAACATGCTACCCAGTAAAGGATATCTGTGGACAGGAATTACAATTATTTATTGTTAACCTACATTAATGAAAGATATTATAGTGATAATAAATTATAATCATAGACTATTGTGTAAGGAATTTTAAGAATAGTATAATTTTAAACAGACAATATTTTATCAGACTTTATCTATCAAAATGAATAAAAACGAACATTATTATAACACGGCATATAGGGTGCTAGAAATGGCCTGGTTACGTAGGAGGCATAATCGAATTTTAATAAAACGAAACAAATAATGACGAATTACTAAATTACCTTTTTTGTTTGTAGCTAACTTGAAAAAATATGTGGTCTTCTATTTTTTGAGCCTCTTTGTATTGAACGTATCCTAGTTCTTGGCATGTCCATAGAGCGAGTTCTACTGGAATTAACTAACGGAACAAATATGTGTTTGTAAATGTTATCATTTCGTTGAACCACATTCAAATACTATATGTATATTTATATTTATCTTTCTATGTATCTATCTATGTATCTATGTATCTATCTATCTATCTATCTACCTATCTATCTATCTATCCATCCATCTATCTATCCACCTACCTACCTACCTACCTACCTACCTACATATCTATCTATCTATCTATCTATCTATCTATCCATCTATCTATCTATCTATCTATCTATCTATCTATCTATCTATCTATCTATCTATCTATCTATCTATCTATCTATCTATCTATCTCTTTGTATATATATATATATATATATATAAGCCAATATTTGCTAGCTGACCAATGTCTGATATTGTGGCCATTCGTACATTGGCTGGGTTCAACTGGCCAAAGTTTGAAGTGACGATGTAAACAACATCGTATGAGTAGATGGTATCCAGTAAACACTTTCTAGGTGTCGAGTAATCTGTATGAAAGATAATTAACTAGGTAATGATATTACCTGGTTAACTAGGTAGATGATATTACCTGGTTAACTTAGGCCGATGATATTACCCTGTGTTTAACTAGGTAGATGATATTACCTGGTTAACTAGGTACGATGATATTACCTGGTTAACTAGGTAGATGATATTACCTTGTTAACAACATGTTCGCAGTCTGGCCAGTTGATTAAATATTTTGTTTCCCGACTTGAGACGAACCACTATGTCACAGTTGGGGTCAGTGTAATAATCAGAGAGTGGCTTGGTTTTGAATACAGAAACATCATTTGCAATGTGCTGTAACACTGAAAAGGAAATAAAAATTGAAGCTCAACAAATGAAGGCTGAGATCCACCCAGGTAAATTGAACAAAACAAAATTGAAGAACTCAACAAATGGAAGCTGAGATCCATGGTAAATTGAACAAATAAAAATTGAAGCTCAACAAATGAAGCTGAGATCCACTGGTAAATTGGACGAAATAAAAAATGAAGCTCAATAAACTGAAGCTGAGATCCATGGTAAATTGAACAAAAAAATAATAACGTAGGGATCATGATGAAATGAACAAAAACATGAAGCTGGGATAACGATACAAGTGAGCTAAAATAATAAAAAAAATGACGATGTAAAACTTTAATTGTCAACATCTACTCAAGTGAAAAAGAACCTGGCAACATGTGCAAAAAAAAAATCGTGTAAGTTGTCATTTTTGCTATTATTTTTACAGATTAAAAAAAATGGTTACGTAATATGTCAGTAAAAAAAGAACAAAACAAGATACACACAACCACTTATGACCGAACCCCACTCTTAAACACACATTCATGATCAGAAAATACAATTACATTGAATTAAATTCCAACTACAATGTGCTGGAAGCCCCCATGTTTTCATGTCTCACTATGCAAACAAACATTTTCGATTGGCTTTTGGAGATTTTCCTGAAATTGTCGAAAGTTATTAGACGTCACTACTAGACCAGACACCGAGATTTATTTAATATTTCGGTTTTTAAAAAACAAACAAAAAAAAGCATAAAAAAAACAACCTAATTCGAATTCGTATTTTTATTTACAGTCACATCAACTCTATAATTACAATTTACCTCAAATCATCTAAACCAATAAAATTGTACACCTTCGTCACAATCAATCCATCCTGAGACTTGTGTCAGGACGTGAATTTGTTTTATTGGAGGCTCATCACAAACGGATTCTCCTAAGGAAAGAAAGGCCAACTCCTATGGTAGATGAAAATCGATTAAAAAAAATTCAACACAGTAAATTATAAAACAAAATTTTCAGAAATCTTTTTAATTAGATTGCAATCGGCTTTACTAGCCCAAAGACCACTTTTAGAAAGTTTTGTGAACAGGAAATGACGTAGATATTCACCTTGCAACCTCCCATGTGGGTGAACTGGAGACGGCTCCCCCAAAATACAGAATGTGCAGGTGAGTTATTGTTGAGTCCCTTTTATCAAGGTTTGCTACTAAGTAATTTTTAAATATACAAATAAAGTTTTGATCTCCGAGTCTCTAATCTGTTATTGAAAATCGAGTATCGTGAATACGTCTTGAGAAATGGATTTCCGGTACCTTTTTTTTAGAAAATAGAACTGTTTAATATATATATATATATATATATATATATATATATATATATATATATCAAAAAATTTTCAATTTTTTTACCAAATTTAAATAAAGACAAATATAATATACTTTCGATATTAAAATGTCCAGGCATTGTTTTCTGTATCTGGTACAATTTTCTGTCAAGTAACCATGTCATTTTGTCAGGTTTTAATACTGCTAACAGTTTTTATTTTTTTTTACTTACCGGGTAAAAAGCTGAAGTTTCAACAGGCAAAAACTATTTTTAGTATAGATATCACATGACCATAATCTTGAATATTTTTCCCGGTATATAAACCAGAGATGACAGACAAATAGCGGAGGAGATCAGCGTCATAATCACCTGGTTGGAGAAGAAAATGTTTTAATTTTTAGAATTAAAGTAAGGATTGGATTGTTTTTGGTTAGCCTTGTATGACGCATCGGCTTTTACGCAATAAAATCAAAATAGAAAAATAAAACCTAGCAGTTTTACCGTTGTTCAAAGACATCATATATATCAAATATCAAGAGCACAACAACTACAGAAACATTGCTGAAATAATCATTGATATTATTGACTGCACAGACACGTTGCTTGAAATAATTATTGATATTATTGACTACACAGACACATTGTTTGAAATAATTATATTGATATTATTGACTACACAGACACATTGTTCGAAATAATCATTGATATTATTGACTACACAGACCACATTATTTGTAATATTCATTGATATTATTGACTACATAGAAAAAAAACAGACACATTGTTTGAAATAATCATTGATAATATTGACTGCACTTTATACATTGTTGAAATAGTCATTGATATTATTGACTACACAGACACATTGTTCGAAATAATCTATGATTATTACCTTCACAGACACATTGTTTGAAATAATCATTGATACTATTGACAACAGAAAAAATCAGACACATTGTTTTGAAATAATCATTGATAATATTGGCTACACAGACACATTGTTCAAAATAACCATTGATATTATTGACTACTGGAGACACATTGTTCGAAATAATCATTGATATTATTGACAACAGAAAAAAATCATTGATAGTATTGACTACACCAGACATATTGTTTGTAATCATTGATATTAATACACAGACACATTGATCATGATTATTGACTGACACACCATTGATATTATTGAGACACATTGTTTGAAATAATCATTGATATTTTGACAACAGAGAAAAAAACCCAGACATATTGTTTGAAATAATCATTTATATTAATGCACAGAAACATTGATATTATTATGGACTACACAGAAACATGTCTTGAAATAATCATTGATATTATTGACTACACAGACACATTGTTTGAAATAATTATTGATATTATTGACTGCACAGAAACATTTCTGAAATAATCATTGATATTATTGACTACACAGAAACATGTCTTGAAATAATCATTGATATTATTGACTACACAGAAACAAAAAATAAATCCAACAATAAAAGTGCGTGATAGGTCAATATTGTTCGTTTAAAAATTATTTTATTGAATTACTGCTTTTTTTTCAACACTTGCAAGGACTGACTTATTGTTACATTTATTGTTGAGTTTATTGATTGCTAGCATATGGTGATATTTGTAGAGATGGTTATTTATGTATGCTAGTATATTGTGATAACTTTAATGAGGGTTTATTTATATATGCTAGTATATTGTGATAACTTTAATGAGGGCTTATTTATGTATGCTAGTATATTGTGATAACTTTATTGAGGGTTTTTTTATGTATGCTAGTATATTGTGATAACTTTTATGAGGGTTTATTTATGTATTGTAAAGGTATAATTGTTTTGAATAGTGCCTCGGCAACAATATTAATACCCTTACCAGGATGCAGCAAATACAAATATAATACCCTGACATGTATGCTAGTATATTGTGATAACTTTAATGAGGGCTTATTTATGTATGCTAGTATATAGTGATAACTTTAAAGGGGGCTTATTTATGTATGCTAGTATATTGAGATAACTTTAATGAGGGTTTATTTATGTATGCTAGTATATTGTGATAACTTTAATGAGGGCTTATTTATGTATGCTAGTATATTGTGATAACTTTAATGAGGGTTTATTTATGTATGCTAGTATATGGTGATAACTTTATTGAGGGTTTATTTATGTATGCTAGAATATATTTATAATGATTGAGATGATTATGATTTGCTAAATGTTTCTAGATACTTGAAATGAAATGCGCGGAAATATTATCCAATCAGATTGTTGAGATTGCTTTTAAAAAATCCGCTGATGTTAATTTTTGACATTTATAATTATGTGTGGTAGAAGTATCCGATAATAATTTTAGTTTTTTTTTTCAAATTATATACAATGCTACTGGACATTTTCCCATTAATAATAGCATTTATAGATATTATTCTGAAATTGAAGTTAGTGGTACGAAAATAAAAAGAGAATCGCATAGTCTGATAAACAAGGGTCGACATTTTCCCAAGGCACAAAAGTTAGGCTACAGCTTTATCAGCTAATGGTTTATTTCAGCCCCCTCCCCCAATATATAGATATATTGGAAGGAAATTTTAAACACAGATTTTTTAATATTTTCATAGTATTCCTTGTATTCCCTTTTTTTGTCGCTTTCATCAAGAATTTTCATTGTAATTTAATCATAATCAACGAAACACGTGCAGGGATCATTAAAATAAATTTAATAAAAAATAAATAAGTAACAAACATAAATTTATTTAACCAAATTTGTAGTAATAACATTTAAAATACTGAACTCACCCGCATTTTCAGATTGTGCAGTTATATTTATTTTTAAGAAAGTCAGTAACACAGAGATAATGGTACCAAGCAACGTAGCATGTTTTATTTGTGTTGGTTTTTGACACGATATTGGTGGTAAGTGAAAAGTGACAATAGTGAGTATCAAGATAAAAATTAATTAATCATACAAAAACCACAACACAGAATAAAGTAGTAAAATATATATATATATATACATATATACAAATATATATATATATTCTTTACAGCTATCTATCATTTTATAAATTAAAGAAATTAATACGTTTTGCATAGACCGTATTTATATATAATCTTTGATAATACATCGATGCGGGAATTCTGTTCTTACCAACTATGCAGGAATATTAATTTTTAATTCGCGCTTTTGTTAGATTGCCAAGATAATTTACATTTGTGGCACAAGTCTTCGTTCATTGTGACCCCAGTCTTCATTCATTGTGGTCCGAGTCTTAATTGAATGTGTTTAGCAAACTATGCACACTTCTGTGTCTCGAGTGTGTAGTGAACAAATTCTTTTCAATGACACATTTTAATATTAAATGAAGCTGTATGTAGTAGGAGTATGACTCGAAAAATAAATTTTGTAATTTTATTAGTGGCGTGCCAGATTTTGATGAACGATTTATATAAAAATAATTAATACAATAAAAAAATGTCATCAATTTTGTTGAAAAAGTTCACCCACCAAAACATTTTTGGTTTAAAAATAGTCCATTTGGCTCTTTTTTACTGAAGTTCACTTTTACTCCTGTTGTTTACCATTAAAATTCTATTTCCTGTTCTCATGTTAGATTTTTCAATTATAATAGTGTTTGAATAATTATTTTAATTTTGCTTAATTTTATTCTTAAAAATGTCTTACAAAAAAATCACCACATTAGGACAAATGGGCGAGTAATTTGAAAAAATTTCAAAACACTCTTAAGAAAAGAAGCAAAAGTGGAATCGAGATCGAGCCATTGCATTCCATTCTAGAATGCAAAAAGAGTGTGAAGATAATTGGCTGCTACATGGGCGAACCTCTATGGAAAAATCCAGATTGAAAAGAGTTGCAGCACTCAAGAAAGAAGTAGAGCTATTATGGAGCTTTTTGAATTTCCCAATACTGTCTTTAGGTCAGTGAGCAGAAAAATTGAAACTTTAAAAGGTATGATGGGTAAGAAAAAAACCATAATACAGGTGACATACGGGAGCAGTTTGTTAAGTTATTTGATGTCACAAACAAAACTGGTGAATGGTTATGTGCTGAGGAAAAAAAAAACTTCTTCGAAATACAAATTCAAAGTGGAGGTAAGACGGGATATGCTACAACTTAAATTGCTAGTCAAAGTACCATTCATCCAACGAAACGGAAAATTGTTCCAAATGTCACAAGGACTCGCAATTGCCGTTAAAATTAAAAAAAAAATCATATCTAAGAAAGTTTTTGAACAAATGGCCTGAAATGTTCAGAAATCCCTCAACTTTAAATGTACCACAAGCCCTAACATTTCAGGAAGATCTAAGAGGTCTGGTGAACAATTGTCAAAACACAAGTTGAGTAAATTTGTAAAAACCCTACTATTTCATTAGGAATGATACAGTAGACTTTCGACTAGTTTTTATTAGATTAAATCTATTTAATTTTTCGGGTACACTTTTAATCATTACTAAAACTATTTCTATTCACAAATTTTACTGCTGATAAATATTGATTACTATGCTTAATATTCATTAGCATACTTAAGGTTAATACGTTTATATGGCCGCACAAGGCACCGAGT
This sequence comes from Bulinus truncatus, assembly GCA_021962125.1. NCBI lineage: Eukaryota > Metazoa > Mollusca > Gastropoda > Planorbidae > Bulinus > Bulinus truncatus. The sequence continues at coordinate 1,377,307 of JAGDYQ010000050.1, forward strand.
GATATGAGAGAGCCCGCAAAACCAGTAATTTTAAAAACAATAGACCAGATATCGGGGGGGGGGGGAGGGTATTTGCGTAAATTTTACGTGTACATGCAAAGGTCAGGTTAA